>CM076581.1:217296109-217550797 GCA_034641835.2 Pinus albicaulis
CAAAATGAACATAAAATACATGGACCATATATATATATATATATATATATATATATATATATATATATATATATATATATATATATATATATATATATATATATATATATATATATATATAACTGATCAATAATGTTAAAAATATACAACTGTAATATAAATGTGATCGATCAGCCGATGATCGAGCCTCATCTCCATGATGACTTCTGGTAGATGCTACTGGAGTCTCATGCAACTCTGGAGCGGCGCGAGGCCGTGAACGATCATGAGATGTCTATGGTACGCTGCACCTTGCAGACTGTCCATCATGTGATGCGGCTCGCTCGTAACGTGCGACAGTCCTCTTCTGTCGCGTAAAAGATGTCGTAACTCCTACGACATGCCGCATCAAGCTGTACATGTCATGCGGCATGCCTCTCCACATCTGTAAGAGCCTATCATTGGCCTCTATATCTTTGAAATCTATGGGTTGGATGCCCGCCTCAACAAACAATGCAATGAGTTGGTCGGCCAACTCCTTCCTGTATGCAGCATCACTCAAACGTTGATCGCGGGTCGGTGCACCAGCAGGAGCAAGTCTCTGATCTGCACTGGCCTCCTGTTGATCATCGACAATATTTTGCATCATGCCCTCTGCATCCTCATCAAGATCCACAACTGGATCAGGTGGTGGTGGTAGCATCTGATCATTGCCATCATAAGAGCCAACGTCTGCAAAATATATACAAGTACACAACAATAATTAGACAATTTCATTCCACAATTTAATAAAAACAAGTTAAAGAAAATGTTAGAATAAATTTAAATAAAATAGTAATATTACCTCTATCATCTGGCGGCTCATCATCTGTGAAGAGGATATTGGCACACCCTTGCCAATCCAACCCCGCATAAGGACAGGGGACCATAATGAAGGGATGCTCAAAGGCTATCAACCACAGTGCATCATCTAATATCCTCACTGGAAACAGAGTCTCCTCCCTCTTGTGAATCATCTATCCCCACATATGCATACCTGCCTCAGTAATCGGCCTACGAGGCTGTCGAAGAAAAGAAGGCCTCGTCTCTAGAAACCTCTAAAAAAGTAAACAAAAAATCTCTAAAGCAAAAGGGAAGTCGACCCTCCCTTGTGCACGAGCACGACATCTATATAATGTTGTATAGAACTACTATAAACAAATGGCAGACCACCTAACAAGTCGTGGCTGTTGTAGTAAAGAATCAACGTAATATAAAATTTGTCGACGAATGTGTTGCCCGTCACTGGTGTTGTGCGAAATGGTCGAAATGATAAGTGAGAGACACTAGACCTCCTCATGACCAAACACACCAATACGTAACTGTCCTCCGGACACTTAAAAATTTGAAGGAGACAATATATCTGCTCTAACGTATCTCTGGGAGTAAACTAACTGAATCCCTGCCACACAGCCAACTGGAACTTCAGGGAACTAGGGAAAATCCACCCCTTTCCTCAAAAGCCCTATAATAAAATATACATCCTCCTCAGTGGGCATGTACCACTGGTCGATACCAACTCGGAAAGCCTGTTGCTGGGCATTCCACCTTTGGATAAGATGTCTCAGAAAACCACTATGGGACTTTAGGGAAGTAGCCTCCTCATAGAACTTGAGGAGGCTTACCTGCCTTAGGAGCCCCTGCATCGCTGCTGTAATAAGGCGAGGGTACGCATCCCTCTCCCTCTCTCTTTCCTCCCACAGGCGAACCATGTTATATTGTTTCACATGTTGTTGTTGTTGCTCCTCTTCTCTCCTTTCACGTCTCTGAATGATTGACATATTAAATACAATTTTTTAATTAAATGACACATGTATTTACAAATATACGTATACAAATATTTTTTGAAAAATAAATAAAACAAGAGTCGGTGCACCAAAAACACAGTCATGCACCGGTAATGGTGCGTCCCTCCATAGAGACACACTTGTGATGGTGCACATAATGATATAAAAAGTACTGGGAGCGGTGCTCCAGAAAATATTTTTAGTGCACCATTCACTAAGTGTGGTGTCAGGAGGCTGGTGCACTGACTTCACTATACGCCTCGGGGCTTATAGCTAAGTCAGCACACCGCCCTCCTTCCACCTTACATAGTCGTACGGTGTGGCCAGGTATCCAAGCGCACTGCTCTTTGTCGTAAAATTTACAATTACTCGGTGCGTTTTTGGAATCCGCCCTGGAACCGGTGCTGATACACTTAGCACCGGTTTACCAACCCGAACCATTGACAATGTCGATTTGCGGTTCCGGTGCGCCGAAAAACTTACGTGACCCGGGGCTGATAATTTGGTCAATGCATTGGGTGGCCGTGATTCAATATTGTCAACGGTGCGGCTTGGTAAATGACCGTACCGCACTTTTAAAATTTTTTAAAATAACATCGTGCGCCTTGCGGTACTGCCTAGGAACCGGTGTGGACTCCTTCAGCATTGAGTGCGGTGCGACTTGTAAATTTACGGGAAGCACCGCAAACCAGTGCGAGCCGAACGGCTCGAGCGCACCACGCTATAATTTTTTTTTTAGTGGTTAATTTCAAGGTTTTTTCAAATTCTAATCTGCTAAAATATTTAATTATGGAAAAAAATGAAAAATACTTGTACATTTACTTGTTGAGGAGGCATATTGGCTGTACAATTTAAAAAAGAAAATTTGTCCACTGTTTTATAAAATTCAAGTTGGAGATTGGTGGAAATGTACAACAGCAGTGCGTGCAATCAGTGCAATGGGAGCATGGATGTCAGTGTAGCTCAAGCAAGGATAACTTGCATCGGTTCTTGAGATCTTTGTAGCACTAACAAAAGTAAAAAATGTGGTTTTTTTGGCCGTAATTTTTTTTTATTTAACCCTGTTCCAATGCGCTGGGTTTTTACTGGAGTACCGGTGCGTTGTCATAACGCCGCACCGGGCTATTTCTATTTTCGTGCACTTTTTGGAGGCATCGGGGCAGTGTAACTGTGCTGCACCGGTGATTTATAGTAACATCATGCACCAGTAACGGTGTCTGGTGAACCAATGATTTCTGTGGTTTTTTGGCTGTAGATTTTTTTTATTTAACCTTATTCTAGTGCGCGTGGTTTTTACTGGAGTACTGGTGCATTTCCTATATGCCAGGCCGCCACACCATGATCTTTCTGTTTTCGCATGCTTTTACGAGGCATCGGGGCGACATATTTTTAAAGCACCGGTTCTCTATAGTAACATGACGCACCAGTAACAGTGTCTGGTGAACCAATGATTTCTATAGTTTTTTGGCCGTAATTTTTTTTCTATTTAACCCTATTCGGATGCGTGGGATTTTTGATGGAGTACCATTGCATTGTCTGTATGCCGCACTAGGTTCTTTCTGTTTTCGTGCGCTTTTAGGAGGCACCTAGGTGGCGTAGTTTTAAAGCACTAGTGCTCTACAGTATCATGACACACCGGTAACAGTGTCCGATGAACCAATGGTTTCTTCAGTTTTTTGGCCGTAATTTTCTTTTATTTAACCCTATTCCGGTGCATGGCATATATGGGGACCCCAATGCGTTTCCATCATTCTGCCTCAGGAATTTTATGTTCCGCTTGCTTTTATGATGCACTGCGGCTCTACAGTAACTGGACGCACCGGTAATGGTGCCTGGTGAACCAATGATTTCTGTGGTTTTTTGGCCGTAATTTTGTTTGTTTTAAACCCTTTTCTAGTGCTCAGCATTGACAGGGATCCCAGTGCATTTCAGTCATTCGGCACCGGGACGTTTATGTTCCGTGCGCTTTTTATGAGGCACCGAGGCTGACGATATGACACGCACCAGCATGGTTGCTGAATTAAAAGCACAGGGAGGGTGTGTATGGAGCGCACTATTTTCGGTGTGCCAATGTTTTATGCTTTTTTTTTGCCGTAATTTTTTTATTTAACCATCCACCTGTGCGCGCATTTTTTGGGTGCCCCAGTTCCTTTCATTTATTCCACACTGGGTGGTATCTGTGCGGTCGACAGGTAAAGCACCGGTGCTCTACAGAAATAAATGCACCAGGCATGTGTGTACGGAGCGCACGGTGTCTGGTGTGCCAATTTTTGTAATGCACCGGTGCATTGTCATATTGAACGCACTGGTGTGTTTTAGGTTGATAAGAGCATCAAAAGAAATACATCCACAAAAACCTCTGCCCACCAACCTCCTCTAGCATCCTCCACTAGAAATGGACGTCTGGGGTATTTTTCTGTGGGGTTCCTCAAAAACATCCGCTAGAGGGTCTTTTCCTTGTAGTAGCGTTTGATTAGATCCCACACTCATCCTTGGAATATGGCACATCGGTGATTGGATGAAGTGATACTTGGTTTATCCAATCTATGGTCGAGTGGAATCTGAAAGTCCCATCTTCGGTTAGCTTTTACATTCATTAATGATAAATTGATTCCCTTGTTATTCTACGTGAAAATATAATGATTTATATGTGGATTCTAATTTTGTTGTATCCATGGTATTTCTATTGTAATTATGTTGGTTATGAGCATGTAGTTTTTATAGTGATGATGTATCCCTCTCCGCATGTTTTTACTTGTACATTAACACACAATGTATCTATGGTATAATAGATTGTATTGCAGTTAATGATTTAGGGGAGAAATGCTTCTTAGTGATTCTCAGGTAAGTATGAGACCCCTATGCTATGTTATGTTTTTTATAACTGTAGCTTTCATGTTTGACAAAATTACTATCATGTCTAGGAGGGGTCCATATGAGTTATTAATGATGTGATTTCTTTAGTATCATCGTCCTATTTTTATTTTTCATCTCTGAACTTTTCATGAAGTTCTTGGAAGTGTAATGGTTTATGGGCTTGAAAAGGTGGCTCAAATCCTGAGGATGTTGGCACAAAAATGAGTATTTGGGGTCCTGACTGCTGGCATGCAATGTTATTCCTGCAGCTATAGCCTCCTCGAGGAAGGAATGCAAGCTTGTGCCTATGGCCGCTGGCTCAAAGAGGTCAAAATGTCAGTGTGACCTAGGGGTAAGAGGCATGAAATGTTGGGTTACCTCTTGGGGGTGGTGTTGTTTTACAAGGTCTATATGTTGTGTTTATGTTGGTTCGACTTCCTTAAGGCCACCTAGGAGGCTGAATCTCATTATCATAGCCTCTCGTCACATGTTTACACCGGTCGGTCAATTACTTGGGTAGATGTGGGAAGAGGGTGTTACACATACAAAATAAAAAGATAAGAAATTGACAAAATAAAATAATAATAATAATCAAGGGAGAAAAATATAAAATACTTATCTCTTAGTTTAAGAAGAAACAATTGAGAATTCAAGGCAATTGACAAATATAAATTAAATAATACTTTGACTTATTATGAGGTGGTTGATCATCATCATCAATACGAATGTTGGTTGTTGATGCATGCTACTTTTACTTCCTTTTTCTTTCAGGAAAATGTGAATCATAGCATCCAAAATTTTGCCAAATGAATCACCTAAAATTTGACATGTCCTTCACCCTCTACTCTTGAACAAGAGCGGGTATTCTATCTAAATTATCCTTCCAAGGGCTTGTGTTTATTCATTATGTGAATTTTTTGATTTATTCCTTGAAATTACTTTGGATTCATCTTGTACACAACTATACCATAGATCATCAAATGTGGGTAGGTATGATCATGCACAAATTCCATGAATAAATGGTTCCCATGAGAGAGGAAATCCATTTATACTAATTTTAACAAGATATGTATCAATAATGGTGTCTCCAATGGATACAACATCATCTCTTATATGGGATAATTTTGTAAGGTATGAGACAAAATAATCCTATCTAGTCATTGTGACTTACGAAGATGATTTTTCAAGGCTAAATTCATGTTGGTATTTCCTCTTGCGTATAATTATACTAGAGCATCATATACTTCCTTTGAAACATTTAATCCAATGACATGAGGAAGCAAGTTATATTTTAAGGAATCTATCAATATTATGTTTGCCTTGGATTCATTATTCCTATACTCAAATCTCTCCTCAGCACCCTTTGTATCTATAATGACTCCTCTACATGATCCTGATGTTCATTCTCTTCCAAGGTAAGGAGTATCTTGGTATTCCAATATATGAAATTTATGGAAACATCCATCTTGTCTTCAACTCTAAGACTTGGTGGAGGTAACAAACCCAAAATCCAATTAAGTTATTGAGAACTTGTCTCTAGGGCTGACTTCAATGACCACTCTTTTAACAAAGATCTGATACCATGTTCTATTTTCTACAATAACCATAGTAGAAACAAATATTTTGATATTATAATTACTACCTAATTGTTTTTGACAGATTATCTTTATGTCACTGATATCATTAAGTAATTATAAATATAAAATCTCAACAGTAATGCCACAAAAAGAGTAATATCATAAAGAGACAACCATGCACAATATAGATAAGAAATTTTCCTTGGGAAACCCAATCTTGGGAGAAAACCCAAAATTTATTCTTCTAAGGGAATTTTTCTTCGGCAAGGTTTACAAATCCCAAATTTTCTAGAAATTTGTGCTGAAATCCAAGTATAAAACTAGTCAAACTAGTTCAACCTACCAGCCAGTCAACATTGGTCAAACCATAAAAGTAGTCAAATATGGTCAACTTTATACCTGTGGTTGAATCCTACAGTAAACCCTTGCATCCAATCCCATGGTCAAAAAATACTTCTATGGTCAAAATTGGCTTGGTTCTATGGTAAAAAGTGAGCCTATTCTGTGATCAAATTGGGAGAAATAATTTTTTCAAATAACAGGTCAAAATTGGTAAAATAATAAATCTATTAACTTGGTCAAGGCTTGGTCAGCTGGTCCTTCTTTTTGTAACTACTTGAGAATATATCTTATGTTGTTGTGTGTTGTAAAAATTAGGAACTCTCATTGTGTATATATACTATTCAAATGTGTTAAATTTGACCAATAGTTGCACCCATTCATGGTGGGGCCGACTTGACACTTTGGAGCCTACATGAAGCCCAAAAATTAGAATTAGAATTTTAATTTTCATATTTTTTCTAGGCCACCTTAGGATGTCTCTTCGAATGTGTTAATACCTCTCAATGCTACACAAAAATAAACAAGAAGAACACACACATGTTGGAAACCCCTTCAACCACTATTAGCATCCCTTTGAGTACCATCCCTTTAGACAACACATGTATATGGAACCTCGATTCCACATACATTTTTATATATCAGAAGTCCCTTAGGTATACCTAAAACCTAATATAGATCATGTATAAATATTCTTGTTACCATAGTACATTGACAACACCATTTGGGGATATCAATTTCTGATACCTTAGTAATTAATTCATATGAATAAGGTCATGGTAATGGATCCTATATATTTAGTTGCCTAAGATGTTTGTTTGAGTACTATTTTTCCACCTTTTAATTATATAGAATAGGTATAACATGTGACACTCCATCACTACGATCCTATAAACCCTAACTTTTTTCGTTTTCCATTGAAATTTCTACATTATTACATATGAAAGGAGTTTGAATATTCTATTACCAAAAAAATAATTAACCAAGAGTAATAATCCCAAAGGATTAGTACTAGGGAAAAAAATGAGTAGGTTCCATAAACACTATTGTATGAGACATACCTCAAAATATTACTTGCATCATGTTAATTATGAGGACATACCTCTTTAATAACTCTTATTTGGTGGGTCAAATAGTATAGTGATTTGGGGTATACCTAAAAGAATTTCTCTCATGTTATTTCTTGTACTGAGATAAATGGAGAATAACACTTTAGAAAAATATTTAGTGGTCACATGGTTTAGAATCAAAATATGGCAAACAAGGAGAATTAATAATAGGCACTGCCAGCTCAGAACTAACAAATATAGAACATGCTTACTTCTTGCAACTAGAAGACAAGATGAATGACATTGAGTCTATAATCAAGGTAGTAAAGGAAAGAATGAGCCAACACAAAATAATATTGAAAACATTAGCTAGATGATTAAAAATATAAATTTGGGAGATCCTATGAAGAGAAATTTATTTCCCTTGATGTACAAACTATTCCAAGATAATTACCACCCACACTTTCAATATCACAATAATGGCACCATTTTACAAAGGTTTACATGAACAAATTTGATGTGTTGGATCCCTCAAGGTGGGTTACCCAAATGCAACATTATTTCTCTGTCCATGACATTAGTAATGGACTACATAAACTATACATGAGGGTATGATATTTTGATGTTGAACATTAGTAATTTAGCCAATGGCATAGGAAGGCTTATAAATTCCACATTAGTTTGACGTAAATTTTGCAAGTACTTCATGATCATTTTGAGTGTGACACACAATTTATGATGCGAAATATACATAGTTATGGAATATATTACCATATTATATTAATTGACAATACACAAAGAGTTTTAATTTATATATTATTTAAACAATGTGCCACTAGTGGTCTCAAGGATGCATCTAAAGCATATGTCATGATGTAGCACCAAAAATTTTTTTTGGAAGCTTATAACAAAGCTAATCCAACTAACATAAGGATCAATGCAAAAAATAAGACTATTTTTCACTCATCCTAACCCACCTATGGGAACAACCCCACATTATGCAACTCATAACTAGTCTATATCTACTAGTTATTTCTTGAAGGGATGGAAAAACAAAATTTGATCTATATTTTTTATAAATGTGATGAGTTATGTTTCAAGGGGTATAAATATAAATGAAGTGAGCTTGCAATCTCTTTCTCCTCAACCCAAAATTTGTATCCATGTCCTATAAGGCTTCTCAGCACCATAAACCTTGAAATTAATTGGCTACATCAACCACCACAAAGTGATTATGCTGATTGACAATGGTAACATGAAATTTTGTTATGATATTTAGAAACTCAATAATCAGTTAAGATCAACATGGTATAATTTTTTTTTAGGTAAATATGTGACTTATTATGTGTTTCTTTAGTATTTATTAGTTACATTTCAATCTGATTGTAATGATATCTTCTAGATATAAATTTTTTTTGTAGCTCGTATTCTCCTTGATATTGAGGCTATTAATCCACTGCTTGATTATAAATAGGCCCATGATATCTATTTAGAGAAAATGTACGGTGATTTGTTGATAACTTATAGTGAGAAACACTTTAATTTGTGGATTTTCTTTTTTATTGATATAATTTCTCAAATACCTACTTTGGCTAAGCTATGCATTACTTTTATATCAAGTGAGGTGAAATCTAATATTGACAGTGAATAACTTGGAATATTAAAGTTACTGATTTAGCTGAATGTAAAGTTATAAAAAAATAGGCTAAGAAAAAGAAGAGGACACAATGTCGCAACAAAATATTGGGAGAGCATATTAGTAAGTGGGTTGGGTCCAAAGAATGGGCAGCAAGGAGATCCATGTTATCCAAGAAGGGCTTGATTAGCTATATCAAATCAAATGTTGTATTTATTTCTTCAACTGTAATTTTTGAGAGTCCAAGTAAGTTTAGAATTTTTAATGAAAAAATATGATTGAGTAGAATATATTGTTTGGTTTTTGTGATTAAGGTTTGTACTTTTTTTTTCTTTCTATGAATTTATTTTTGTGATTAAAAATTGAAATTTTTTCTTTCTAATGAATTTATTTTGTTAATACCTTAACTTTTCCTTTATTAAGTAGACATAAATATTCTAAAAAATAATCCCATATTTCGTGGATAAGAAAAAATAAAAAAATGCACCACCTTGATAATCCAAATGTTGTATCGAAAACCGCCATCTATAGCAATAAGAAGGAATGCTCGGAAGGCCACATAATTGAATCAATATCCTAAGCCATAATCCCACATTCCCACATTTCCTATGTCAAATTTAGAGTTTCGTTTCATAAATATGTAGGTAATGCATTCAAATCTTGTGACACGGGAGTGGTTGCTTCACATATGCTTGACATTATGTGTTCCACTATGAAATCCATGACCCATGTGGCCCTTTAATGGTAGTTTAGGTGAATTAAAATTTATCATCATAGAATTGGTTGGTGGTTTCCATATTTTCCTTATGAGATAATTGTTTCCCTTAGTACACGATGGAACTGAACACTAGGAATGGAATTCATAGCTTAACATTATTGGAATCGACCATCACAATAAAACTCTCAGAATGGAGGATGCTAGCTAATTCTAGCTAAATTCAAGCCTTGACATTCTTGGAATCCACCATCACAATAAAACTCTCAGGATGGAAGATGTTAGCTAAATTCAAGAGGATGCTAGCTAAATTCAAGCTTTAACATTCTTGGAATCCATAATCACAATAAAAATCTCGGTATGGAGGTTGTTCGCTAAATTCAAGCTTTAAAGGGAGTTCATACAAACTATTAGAATGTATTCCTAAACTTCAACATCACTAATAAAAACATTCATAAACTATAAGCATAGGTATATTCAATTATTCCTCAAGAGTTATTACTTTGAAATTAATAACAACCCCTTCGACACATACCACACATAAGGAAAAATTTTAATGAATTATAAAAAAAAATTATTCAACTATGTGGCCAAAAAGTTGTCATGGAAATCATAAAAGTTGTGGTTGTTTACTAATGCCTATAATCATACCCATTTTCTATTTCTCATTTTTCCTTACCTGCTAGTTTGGTGTCTACTTTTTCATGGAAACAAAAACTTTGTTATCTTATCTATTACCTAGTATATAAAAGAAAATTTTTTGCGCAACAAAGATGATTGTTCTTTTTATTATTCTATTTCTTAAATAACAACATAATAAGTAAAAATACTTAATCTTTTGGTGTCTAGCTTTTCATGGAAACAAAAGCTTTGTTATCATATCTATTACCTCGTATATAAAAATAAATTTGTTTTGAAATAAACATAATTGTTCTGTTTTTTATTTATTTATTTTTAATCGTATATTTTAAATAATAAGACAATAATGAAAAAATACTTAATTTGTTGATAGAAATATATATTTCAATTTCAAGTGGATAAGAATTTAGGATTTTATATATATATATCAAGGCTAAGAGGCCAAGATTGATTATGCTGTGAATATTTTTGGCTAAAAAGTTAATTTATGACTGTGAATATAATTGCGACGAGAAGGAGTGCAAAGGGGCATGGTAATGTAGTTGATCCTTATTGGAAATGATAAAGTGACAATATAGGTAATGGAAACAACAATGGAAATTATTAAGTGTGAATGATTGGAAATGGTAAAGTGACAATGAAGGTAATGGAAAACGAAGTGGAAACGATTAAGGGTGGAAATTTTTTTTATATTAAAAGAGTAATTCAAGAGTCATCTGAAATGGAAGCGTGGGAATTGTGGCGATCATGGAGTTTGAAGATCCAACACCATGTTACAAATTCAATTATTTCACATGGCTGGTTAAGAATTTATCTGTTCCAATCCATGTCTTTCACCATTAAATTTTTTTTTTTGTCGACACATTTTGAACCACTAAGTGAGTTCATCATGAAGACTTGGAAGAAAGTACTAACCCAACCAACAAATATATATAGCAAGGATGAAAAAAAAATAAAAATGAACGTTAAAAAAATACTAAATTAATGCTATATAGCTAATAAATTAATCAAAAATAATCTTTGAAAGCTAATATAAAAAGAAATTCCTAAATGTACAATCTTAATAAAAGGTTTTAATAATATGTAATTATTAATTTTGTTATAATTTTGAAATATATATTACTTTGAATTAATACTATTAATTTGACTTAATATTATTATTTTGATATGATAATAATATTTTCAAAATAAATAAATAAATTGGAAATTAGTAAATGAAGTGCTAATAATAGTATATTATTAAATTTTAGATATAATCTTAGAAATAGTACTTTGTTTTATATATATATATATATACATATACACACACACACACACACATGAGAGTATGATTAATAATAATAATAGGAATAAATTAATTATAAATAAGGTCACTAAAATAAGAGGAGATACCAATGAAAAAAGAAAGAACGAAAGAAAGAAAAGCAACGTTAAGAAAGAAAAGAGACGAGGGAAGGGCACTAACTTAGGGAAAAAAGGGATGAGATCCACCAACTACTAATATTCCACCAATCATCCCTATTCATCATGATAGATTTTCTTTTTTAGTTTCTGTAGCCTCCCTAATCTTTTGGTGATGGAAGTGGTCGATCCTTGCAATGAAACGAGAATATTCAAAACAAACATGGTGTTTAGTTTTGTCGACATGTTCCTCCAACGCTGAGGAGTGTGTCCCACAATGTCTAATATCAACTACATGTTCATGAATCATTCAATTTATAAAACTATTTGTTTCACTAATATAAGGGGTCTCTTAAGAACATGAAATTAAATAAACACCCTTCATGCCTTTTGGATCCAGAGGGTCTTTTGCGGATTTGAGGGAGCTACAAATAGTTGTAAGGGGTCTAAAAGTGGAAAAGATATTTTCTTAATTTAGAACCTCTCCTAGCCTTCAAGAGAGCTCTGAGACCTTGGGACCAACTATAACCATTATTATTAAAAAAATTAAGGAGATGGATCTTCTCCTCTTCCAAGTGATATTTATCGGAGTCCCTAACAGCACGAATGGCCAAAGTGTTTAGAACACCAACAATTTGAGCTAGAAAATGATGGGCACTAGCATGAAGGTATTTCTCTATGTTGGTTTTCTTCTAAAAGACTTTGTGAGAGAAAGAGCCATCATTTCTCTTGGAGATGAGAACATCAAGGAAGGGAAGGATGCCATTAATTTTAATTTCCATGGTGAATTTAATGGAACTTGAAAGATTATTTAGGTGTTGGAGGAATAAATCCAACTTATCATGACCATGAGGCAAGTTGATGAGGGTATCATCAATGAACCTCTTCCAAATAATAGGCTTGAATGGAGCAGAAGCCAAGGATATGGATTCAAAATATTCCATGAAAAGGTTGGAAATAATATAGGAATGTGGGGAACCCATGGAAACATGAAAATTTTGTTTGTAGTACTGACCTTAAAAGCTAAAAAAAAGTAGAGGTGAGGCAGATCTTTACCAATTTCGATATATCTCAATCAGTGACGTGCTTGATCACTTCAAATTCTTCCTTGATAGGGATATTAGTGTAGGGAGAGACAACATCAAATATGACAAGGATTTCCTCTGGCTCAAAATTTAAAATTTTTAACTCATTGAAAAATGAGGAATCATTCACAAAAGAATAAAAAAGGCCAACTAGAGGTTTAAGTTTCAAGGTAAATATTTAGCTAGGAGGTATTTTGGCCCACCAATGGTGTTGACAATTGGTTTGAGGGGGGGGGCCTCTTTATGGATTTTGGGAAGCACATAAATCCTAGGAGTGAAAGGGTTGCTTTCAATAATATTGTGGCTAATGGATCTCAAAGAGCTACTAAATTTTATAGCGGAAGCTACAAAATTCAAGACTTTTTTTATAGGGTTTTTATGAAGTTTTATGTACCTATCGATATTACATAAATTATCTAACATATTTATTTTTTATTCATATCTATCCATGATAACCAAATCCCATCCTTTATATGCATTAATAACAACAATGATGGGGTTATTGTGCCGAGAGGCACATTCTGAAACTGAGTATGAATTCGAGGTGTAAGTGTGTAATGTCCTACAAAAATAATAAAAAATATTTTCACTAATGTCGGACAAAACATTAGTTTGAATCTTAAATAATATATAACTTGAATATTTAGATTAGATATATGTTTTTTCTCTCATTAATAGACTAAGGTTAATTATTAAAATAATAATATGTATTAGTATATATAATTCGAATGGAATTATCTCATTTGTTTAATAGTTATTTTATCATATATGTGAATTTAAATGCATCATAAACTGACCTTTAAAAAAATATTTTACGACATTAAAGTTTCAAATTAGGTAAAAATTTAAACATATTTAATTTTCACTAAATCCAATACCATTTCTTAAATCAAAATAAAAAAGGTTAATTCAACACAAAGAATAAAAAATACTCTTCCAAAGTATTTTAATATTTATTTTAATTAAATATTTGTAAAATGAATCTTTAAGAAAAAAATTCATATATATTAATTTGATGTAATTTTATTATAAATTTTATTATCATGCTATGTAAAAAACATCATTAATTCTAATATTGATATTAAAAGACTAATATTAATATTAATATTATCAAATTTAATAAATTTGGATTAATACAATATTCAATTTGTTATATATAATATATGTTAATATATCATGATATATAATTAACTCTAGATATATTTATGGAGATAATTGCAAAGGCATAGAGTGATCGACGTGGAGAGATAGAAGGAGTGACAAGGGAGAAATGGAGATAAAATGGAGAGGGGAGAGGAGGAATGAAGAGAGAGAGAAGGAGAGGAATGACAGAGGGAGAGAAGAGTAAGAGAGAGAGAGGGAGACAAAAAGATAGAAGGGGGGCAGAGGATGAGAGACAGGAGGAGAAATGGAGGGAGGTAGTGACAAAGTTCACTACAAGGAAAAGACCCTCTATCAGATGTTTTTAAGAAACCCCTTATAAAAATACCCAGACACACCGGACACCGTGTGCTTTATACACACCTGCCCGGTGTGTCTTATTACTATAGCACATCGGTGCTTTACAAAGCTTCCACACCGGCACGTAATAAAACCTCGCACCAAAACAGAAACTGTACCAGTGCCCCTATAAAACCGCACACACAGGAGGGTTAAATAAAAAAAATACGACAAAAAAACCTCATTTTTTAGTTCTCTCAGTGCTCCAGACCTCTCAAGCACCAATGTAATTTATCCTTGTATGAGCCGCCTTGACGTCGGTGCTCCCGTTGCACCCATTGCATGCACTGCTGCTATGCATTTCCCACCACTATCTAGCTTGAATTTTTCAAAACGGTGGGAAAATTTTCTTTTGCAAATTCTACAACCAATATGCCTCCTCGATGGCCAAATGTACAGGTATTTTTCTTGTTTTTCCATAATTAATCCTTTTAGCAGATTAGACTTTTTAATTACGTTAAAACTAACCATTTAAAAGAAAAAAAAATTGTCACGCGGTGTGCTCGAGCCGTTCTACTCACATCAGTTCGCGATATTTGCACCAGTTCCAGGGTGATCCCGAAAGGCGCATTGTATTATTCGAAAATTTAAAAAAAAAGTGCGATGCGGTTGGTTACCCGGACGCACCGTTGACCATGTGGAATAGTGGTAATGTGGTGCGTTGACTTAAATATTTTCCGTGAGGAAGGCATTTTTGTCAGCGCACCGCATTCTACATTTCGACAGGGTCAACGGTGCGGTATTTAATGATGTCAGGAGGTCGGTGCACTGATCGAACTATATGCGCTAAGGCATAGAGTTTAGTGACCGCACCACACTACCGACACCATCCATAGTGAACGGTTCGCTGAAAATTTTCAAGTGCACCACCACCGGTGCGCTGAATATTTTCTAGTGCACCACCGTCGGTGCGCGACAAAAAAAGACGCATCGATACCAGTGCATGCCTGTTTTTTGTGGTGCACAGACTATTTTTTTTCCAAAAAAAAATTAGATATGTATATTCCTAAATACATGTATCATTTAATAAAAAAAATGTATTTAATATGTCAATCATTCAGAGACATGAAAGGAGAGAATAGGGGGAACAACAACAACAACAGGCAGACCAGTATAACATGGTTCACTTGTGGGAGTTACGAGAGAGGGAGAGAGATGTGTACTCTCACCCTATTACAGAAGCTACCTACAGGCTCCTAAGGCAAGTAGCCCTTCCCAAGTTCTATGAGGAGGCTACTTCCCTAAAGGGCCATGGTGTGTTTTTAAGACATCTTATCCGCAGGTGGAATACCCACCGACAGGCTTTTTGGGTTGGTCCTAACCAGTGGTACGCGCCCACTAAGAAGGACATATATTTCATTACAGGGCTATCGAGGAGAGGGGTGGATATTCCCTCATTCCTAGAGGTTCCAGTTGGCTATGTAGTAGGGAGACATTTGGTGTACTCCCATAGATACATAAGCACAGATATGCTGTCTCCTTCAGATTTTTAGGTCTCGAAGATCAATTACGTATTGGTGCATTTGGTACTAGGAGGTGAGGTGCCTCTCACTACTGATTTTGACCATTTCACACAACACCAGTGACGGGCAATGCATTAGTTGCTCGCTTCTATATTATGTTTATTCTTTAGTATAGGAGTCATGACTTGCCAGGTGGTCTGCCATTTTTTTGCGGCATTTCTGTACAGTCTTAGATAGATGTCGTGCTCATGTTACACTAAAATTTGTCACCATGACCTTTTACTGTCTATATGGGTTCATCATTACTCATATATTACTCCTTTAGAAGTCTACAACATCAAGTTCCTAAAACCAAGCCTTGAAATTGAGAGAAAAGCTTATAGAAGTCATAAAAACACTTGTACCGCACTTTCTCTTCGTATTACCTGCAGTGTCACATCTGTTTGTTCTAGAACATGCGGAACAAGCCACACTTTTTCTTCATTAAAGGTGCGGATCCTTGTAAAAGGTAAATGAAGGCGGAAGTAAAAATTGGAAGCCCAGCTAGTTGAATCTGGAAGCTTCTGGAAGCAATTATCAAGTGGAAAGTTTGCTCCTTTCATCAAGTTCCTAAAACCAAGCCTTTGTATAAAGGCTTGGTTTTAGGAACTTAAAGGAGCCTACCCCTTTGTATATGGAACTTAATCCATTTGAAAGAGGATTATATCCCCTCTTATTTGGAGCTGCAACCTCTTCTCTTTTGCTATAAATTGAGGCCATAGTTCAGCCTCAAGGGGGAGTTAGGCTTTGAGATTTTTTAGGAGAATTGCTGGAGAAACTCAGACTCTCTTAACTAATCATCATATGGGAATGATTACACACTCATGTGTATGTTAGTCAAGAGATTGCAAAGGCTTGTAAAAGTTGAGGAAACACTTGTTTCGGACCCCGGAAGGACCTATACGACATCAAGGTGAACACGGTTGTAAGGCTCCTTATTTTTATTAAGGATAATACAAATGGATCCTCTTTTCTCAATGAGTCGTTTATTTAAATGGCTCATTTCTTGAATTCCTTGATCATCAAGATAGATTTTTGGTTTATGAATTAATCTATATTATGCAGGTGCTTCTGATTCTTTCATGTCTTTTATTGCAGATCCCGAAAGGAGACCTACTCAAAGTGACAGGAAAGAAGACTACGATCAGCGCTGGACTACGGGTAAGTCTTAAATCCCTCATTATAGATAATTCTAGATCAATTATAATATAGAGAAAGTAGTTTACATCTGTCTGTTTGTTGCTAGTTATCCGTAGGATACTGGGGATATTTGTCTTGTCCAGAAGAACGATTTATCCGCTCAATAGCTCATGCACAAGGGAGGATCAAATTACCTTTTTCTTTAGAGATTTTTTGTTGACTTTTTGAAAGGTTTCTAGAGACAAGGCCTACTTCTGTTCGGAAGCCTCGTAGCCTGATGTTGGAGGCACGAATGCACATGTGGGGACAGATGATTCCCAAGAGGGGAGAGACTCAGTTTTCCGCGAGGATATCACATGATGCACTGGAGTTGCTAGCCAATGTTGAAGAGCATCCCTTCATTATCGTCCACTGTCCTTATGCTAGTTTAGATTGGCGAGGGTGTTCCAACACCCTCCTCACAGATGATGAGTCACCATATGATAGAGGTAATATTACTGTTTTATTTAAATTTATTCTAACATGTTCGTTAACTTGTTTTTATTAAATTGTGTAATGAATTTGTCTAATTATTGTTATGTACATGTCTATATTTTGCAGACATTGGGTCTTTTGAAGGTGAGGACATGCCAGCACCACCACATGATCTAGGTGTGGATCCTGATGACGATCAATATATGCCAGAAGCCAAGGATCATCACGAGGCTAGTCCAGAGAGACCTATTCCTGCCAGTGTGCTGATATTTCCTTTTTCTAGATGTGGTAGGCTTGATAGCAGATTGAGCATGGAGTTGGGAAACCAACTCTGTGCATTGATTTTTGAGGCAGGATTGAGGCCCGCTACTATGAGAGACATATAGCTCGATGGTAGGCTGGTACATATGTGGAAAGGTATGTTGCGTGACATGTACAACCTGATGCAGCATGTCGTATGAGCTACGACCTTAGTTACACTTCTAAGGAAGAACCCTTGCACGTTATAGGCATTGTCGAGACGCAACACGTGATCAACAGTCCGCGAGCAATGCCGACGCATCATCTAATGATAATGATCAGGGGAGTGATCATCATTCACCTTGCATCACACCAGATGAGCAGCATCCACTAGCATCGAGCAACAACCATCATGGAGAGCAGGTTGGACCATCGAGCATGTCCAGTCATCATGATGAGCAGCCAACAGTTGATCATGATAAGCATGAGGCACTAGTACCAGATCAACAGGCACGCGATGATCAACATGTATCGACTGATCAGCTTGTGGAGGCTGCACCATTAACTTAGCATGTTGATAAAAAGTTTTAAAATGGGAAATTTTAAACTGTCTAAAATTTATAGAAAAGATAAAAATTAATGACATGATGCATTTAGATATACATAAAAGATCTCTTAATTTGTGATCTTAATTTAACCTCTTTCATTTAGGCTATAGATAAATTAGTTAAGTGTTATATGTGATCATCTTTTTTGTTTAAGTTCCATTGAATAGTATTGAATAATTTTAATTTTGTTAAGTACAAAGTTACATATTATAAGATACACTAACTAAATGGTATCCATTAGTGATGAGACCTTGATACCATGAGTAGTTAGTGTATTTGGTACAAAAAATTTATTTAAGGAGATAGAAGATTATGAGATGTTTGTCTTGTATTGTGTATTTGGACATATGCTTAATGGATGGTGACCCTAGCTAAGGAAGTAAGCGAACATTGTATTTTTCTTCACATGTTTCATAAAAATATCTTTATAGATTTTATCTTATTGGTTGTTCTTTCTATTTAATCTATATTTATATTCTTTGTATCCCTATTTCCGTTTCTATTATCAAGGGCTAAGGAATTCTATATGTGGTATTGGAGTTCTTTCTTTAGCAAGCACACCTCCAAATTTTTGGATTTTTTTTTTTAGGTTAGAGAAGTGTTCCAACTTCTTCGAATAAAATAAAAATTATTTTCTTGATGGGTAAAGGCATGGCTAGGAATAATACACACATTTTGGGAACCCTTGTAAACCCTATTAGAACCCCTTTGAGTAGTATCATGTTAGAAAACACTAGCCTATCGAATCACCTAGGTATAGCTAAAACCAACTATAGATCAACAAATTGACGATCTTGTTGCTATAGTACATTGAGAACAATGTTTGGGATATTTCTCTCTAGTACCTAAGTAGTTAGGTCATAAAACTAAGGCAATGGCTGATCCTCCTTAGTTATTTCCCTAATATATTGGGTTGAGTATTACTATTGGACCTCACAAGTATATCAAAGAGTTCAGTATTACTATTGGACCTCGCAAGTATATCAGAGGTATAACACTTTTTCACACTTATTTGTCTTTAGAACCCTACAAACCCTAAGTTTGTAGTGAGTGAGTGAAATTCCTACTTCTCAACATCGAAAAAGGATTTGAAGATTGTATTACCATAGTAAGGATCAACCATGATAAATAAGTATAAAGGATTAGTACTTACAAAAAAAAATTCTAGGTCCCACTAACACTATCGTAGGATACCTGTCTTAAAAGATTACTTAAATAATGCTAATTATGATGGTATATCTCTCAAATAAATCCTCTTGGGTGGGCCTATAATATAGTGATTTGGGTTAATACAGTAATTTTGGTTATATCTAATAAATACCCTCTCATGCTATTGGTTGTAGTGATATAAGTGGAGAATAACACTTCCAAAAAAGATATAGTGGTCCCATGGTTAAGACTCATAACATGGACAACTTGCTAAAATAATAATAGACCCCACCATCTCAGTACCAACAAAGAGATAACACGTTGAGTTCCTATAACTAAAATACAAGATGGTTTACATTGAGTCTACACTCAAATAGATAAGGGAAATAATTCACCAATAAGGAAGCATCTTCAAAACATTAGTTGGACGCATAAAGACATGACAAGAGGTATACATATGTGGTTTAGGACATAAATTGATTGTTAATGATACAAATGAGGGATGGAAATATGATAAAAAGGTAGGTAAATATGTGCAAATTTAGCTCCCAACATCTCCCCCCAACTAGTATTTCTGCATGTGCTCATGCAACTCGTCGCCTTCGCAAGTCTAGGTTAGAGTGGCTGTGATTAGCATGAAGCTGAGCATTATCATATTTCCCAGCAATTTATGTTCCTGGAGGTTTATACCCATATGTCATGTGGACTTCCTTCAACCAATAATTATTCACATTGTAGGTCGATGTGTACTGATCCGCTGATAGTCAGATAATGGGAAACTAGAATCTCAAACCCATCCAACGGACCCCACAAGTGTGTATGCAAGAAATATAAATTGGTAGCCTCTATAATTCTCGTGCAAAATTAGGAGCCCCAAAAGGTTCTCGTATCCTGAAATATGATGATGATATCATCCAGCTTTTATAGTAGCTATCCCGAGCCTCATCTTGGTAAGTGACCACCTAGTTTGTGCACACAGTAGTGCAACAATTTTGGGTTGCCAACATCTATGCTTTTCATCCCTCAAAATTCAAAAATGTAGCATGCTTGTTATAAATATTGACAGGTTGACCATTTTCCCTTCGAAGGACAAGTGGCTTAGTAGCTTGATTTTCTTCCAATGTGTTGAACTCTTTCTTCCATTTAACCTAATGATCCGAATGGAAAATGGCATCCACCAATGGTATTCAACCACCCATGGAATTTGCCGTTAGTATTATAAATGGCACCGACCCATAGAATTCATCCACCCATGGTATTTATCCACCCATGGAATTTACCCATGGTATCATAAGTGGCATGCACCCATGGTATTCATTCGCCCATGGTATTTACCCATGGTATTGTAAGTGAGATCCACCCATCGTATTTACCCACCCATGGAATTTACCTGTGGTATTGTAAAAAAAAAAGGCTATAAGTGACAAGTCACATTTTGTAAAAGGACAGATTATCCACCACAATGTAGCTTCTACAGTTATTATTATTTTTTTAATAAAACAAGTTTCTGTGGTTTTATTTGATGTGCGTTATCTCCTTTTTATGGCATGCTAATTTTTCAGATCTTGTTAGATCCATTTCAATGTTTTAGATCTTGGGGGCCTCCCCCCAAGATTTGGATCAATGGTATCAGATTTAGGTTATGCCTCTCTGGGAATGAGGGTTTGAAGCATATTTCAGTTTCAAAATTTTGCATCAAACTTCAACAAACTTCATGCAAGTGCCACAACATCCACGGATCACTTTCTTGGGCCAAGCAAAAAGATTTTTTTTTTTCATTTTTTGCAGGAATTTTTATTGGGTGTCGAGTTTATAGATCAGATCTGAAAATTTTGGTTCCAAATTTACAAAAAAAAAAATAACAGATCCAGATTCCTTGCTAAAACATACCCAAATTAAAAAAAAAAATCAGTCGAATAAGAGTCCGGACAAGGGAGTTATCGCTAATTTAAAATCAGCTATTTTTTTAGAAATTTTGTGACGGTGGGACAATTCAAGCGCAAATATCAGAGTGTGGAGTCTCTAGGTAGTGATATAAAACACACGGGAAGATGCAGAATGGTCATTCTATTTACAAAACGAGGTTATAATAAATATTCTAAGTTAGATCGACCAAGTTATGCTCATTTGAAATTTGGAGAAGAAATCAGAGCAGGTTCCCTTTAGAGACGTTCCCTCCCACCTTGCTTTAGTAGGCACTTGCTTCACATTCATTAGTTTCAGCATAGCAACGTTCAGCTTAGGTTATTTGGAGATAGGCTCTCCCACCCTAGGCTATGTAGGAACCTTCTATTTCATCAACAATCAACATCACAGTTATGCATCAACCACACAAAATCCTTCTCATCGAAATCCATTTGCTAGGTTGCACACTGTTAGTATCACAGTTGGTCACAAGCATTACAGGGTATCTCTATCATCGGACCTTCATTTTTCATGGTTTTGGGTCATTCACAAACCCAAACTTCATTGAAGTCCATTTTCTAGGTCACACACTGTCAAAATCAGATTTGGTCGCAAGCATTACAGGGTATCTCTATCCTCGGATTTTCATTTGTCATGGTTACGTGTCATCCACAAACCCACACTTCATTGAAGTCCATTTTCTAGGTTTCACATTGTCAATATCATAGTTGGTCACAAGCATTACATGGTATCTTTATCCCCGTATCTTCGTTCATCACAGTTATGGGTTAACCACACAAACCCTTCTCTTCAATGGCTCTTCATATTCAAAAAATGCTTCTCAGGAGGGAACTTCACGCAATGGGGACCATTTCTTCTTCTGGGAGGAATGATCTGAATGGAAAATGGCATCCACCCATGGTATTTATCCACTCATGTTATCCATCCACCCATGGAATTTACGCATGGTATTGTAAATGGCATCGACCCATGATATTCATCCACCCATGGTATTTATCCACCCATGGAATCTACCAATGGAATCATAAGTGGCATGCACCCATTGTATTCATTCACCCATGGTGTTTACCCATGGTATTGTAAGTGAGGTCCATCCATGGTATTTACCCACCCATGGAATTTACCTGTGGTATTGTAACAAAAAAACTCTATAAGTAACAAGTCCCATTTGTAAAAGTACAGATTGTCCACCACAATGTAGCTTCTACAGTTATTCTTTGTTTTAAGAAAACAAGTTTCTTTGTGGTTTTATTTAATGTGTGCTCTATCCTTTTTCCGACATTCTAATTTTGTAGATCTTTTTAGATCCATTTCAGTTTTTTAGATCTTGGGGGCCTCCGCCTAAGATCAGGATCAGTGGTATTATATTCAGGTTACGCCTCTAAGGAAATAAGGGTTTGAAGCATATTTCAGTTTCAATTTTTTGTAGCAAACGTCAGAAAACTTTATGCAAGTGCCACAACCTCCATGAATCACTTTCTTGGGCCAAGTGGAAATCATTTTTATTTTTTTCAGTTTTTTGCAGGAATTTTTATTGGGCGTCGATTTTGCAGATCAGATATGAAAATTTTGGTTCCAAATTTACAAAAAAAAATAACAGATCGGGATTCCTTGCTAAAACATACCCAAAAAAAAAAAAATCCGTCGAATCGGAGTCTGAACGAGGGAGTTATCACTGATTTAAAATCAACTATTTTTTCAGAAATTTTGTGATGACATGACAGTTCATTCATGAATATGAGAGTCTAGAGTCTCTAGATAACAATTTCAAACACATGGGAAGATGATGAATGGTCATTCTATTTAAAAAAATAGGTTATACTAAATATTCTGGGTTATATTAACATACTTATGCTCATTTTAAATATGGAGCAACATTCAAAGTGGTTTCCCTTTGGAGAAGTGCCATCCCACCCCGCTTTAGTAGGCACCTGCTTCACATTCACTAGTTTCAGCATAGCAATGTTCAGTTTAGGTTATTTGGAGATAGGCCCTCCCACCCCAAGCTATGTATGCACTTCCTACTTCATCAACAATCAACATCATGGTTATCGTTCAACCACACAGAATCCTTCTCATTGAAGTCTATTTTCGAGGTTGCACAATTTTAGTATCACAGTTGGTCACAAGAATTATAGGGTATCTCTATCCTCGTATATTTGTTTTTCATGGTTCTGGGTCATCCACAAACCCACACTTCATTGAAATTTATTTTCTAGGTCACACACTGTCAATATAATTGTTGGTCGCAAGCATGACACGATATCTCTATCCTCATATTTTCATTTGTCATGGTTATGGGTCATCCAAAAACCCACACTTCATCGAAGTCCATTTTCTAGGCTGTACATTGTCAATATCACAATTGGTCACAATAATTACAGGGTATCTCTATTCTCGAATCTTCATTCATCATAGTTATGGGTTAACCACACAAACCCTTCTCTTAAGTGGCTCTTCATATTGAACAAATGCTTCTCAGGAGAGAACTTCACACAATGGAGACCATTTCTTCTTAAGGAGGGAGGAATGATCTGAATGGAAAATGGCATCCACCCATGGTATTCATCCACCAATGTTATCCATCCACCCATGGTATTGTAAATGGAATCAAACCATGGTATTCACCCACCCATGGTATTTATCCACCCATGGAATTTACCCATGGTATTGTAAGTTTCATGCACCCATGGTATTCATTCACCCATGGTATTTACCCATGGTATTGTAAGTGAGATCAAACCATGGTATTTAGCCACCCATGTAATTTACATGTGGTATTGTAACAAAAAAAGGCTATAAGTAACAAGTCACATTTTGTAAACAGACAGATTATCCACCACAATGTAGCTTTTACATTTATTCTCTATTTTAATAAAACAAGTTTCTTTGTGGTTTTATTTGATGTGTGTTTACTCCTTTTTCTGTCATTCTAATTTTACAGATCTTGTCAAATCCATTTCAATTTTTTAGATCTTGGGGGCCTCCCCCCAAGATTCGAGTCACCTGATTGATTGTATAGGAAGTAAAGGCTCTTAATTGAACACATCCTACAAAAAAACAGGGTTTAATGTCTGATCATTACTCCAGAATTAATCGTGCATATACAACACACACATCAAGTGTTGATTCAAAACATCATGAATTCTCAAGATGCGCAAAAAATGTATATGATCTTCTATCTCATGGGTGACCTCATGAAAAATACTTTCCAAACAAAAGAGAAGATATTGTTCATGAAGAAGTAGAGCATAGCTGTGAGCAAGGGGTCAGCAAGCCATTACGTATTGTACAAAAGTGAACATCTATTCCTAAGTTTCCTTCAGTATTCACACCTTCTCTTCCAATTCCTCGATCATATTCTACTGTTTCTCCCACTTTTTCCTCTCTCTGTCCAACTAGTCTATGTAACCAGTGATGGTCTATGCAGTCTATTTACAAATCCTTTTCACTTATTCCTGGTGGGTTCTCAAAGTGATTGTCCCCTGTTGAAGACAAGACCCATCCACCTACCACTTCTTAATTTCTATGGCCAAAAAGAGTTGCGGGGCCTCAAATAAATATTTAATCAGCTTAGTTTGTGTAGCGACAGAAATTTTAGGATTATCCTTTGTCTAAACTGCTGATGAAATCGCTCCAGTCGTGGATTTTGCAGCCTTTTTCATGTATCTCCTTTCTTTCTTCTCTAAGCACAATACCTTTTTACTCAATTTAAGATTTTCTATTTTTAATTGCATGATTCATTAAATTGGGACTGGTACCTTTCTTTATGAGGGGGCATCCTTTTTTCACATTCTTCAATGATTTCTTGTTTGACAATGACTTCCTCTACTTGTCCTGTAGTTGGTGTGGGATTTGGTGGATTGTTGTCAAAAAATGTGTTGACTGTCTCTTCCTTTACCCTAAATTATTTTATATTTTCCTCCATTTGTGGAGCGACCCCTTTAATTTCTTTCTCAAGTCTTTTGACCTCTTCATTTCCTTCCTCATGTCTTACAACCTCTTCATTTCCCCTTGTTGGCTCTGGAATAACTGCGGTCGTCGGTGTAGTGTCATCGACATCTTTCCCTTGCATTGTTTCTACCGCAAGTCCATCTCATATTTGTCCAAGAATTTTTTTTAACCCTTTCTGGTGAGTTTCAGCAAGAAAATTTTCATTTTGTGGTCGTGGAGGGGTGGCATCGGCTATTACTTCTTCGACCTATTCTTTGGTCAGCACTGGTTCTTATGTGTCAGTGCTAGCCCTTATACTTCCAGTTTTTGTTGTCTGTGTGCTAGTGAGTATTGGCACCTGATTGATCGTATCAACCACTATATGCAAGATTTTTCCATAAAATTCTAAAATTGGGGTAATAGCTTCTTCTTCCACAAAGTGTCGAGGGGAACATAATTTCTTTGCCCCTTTTGGTAAAGTTGCAGGAAACAGGGAATGAGGGACATATTTTTCAATATCTGCCATGACTATGCCTGTTGACTCAGATTCTTCCTTTCCATCCCCCCTTTTCACTTATTGAACCATGCTTCCTTCCAAATTGTCTCCTTGTCTGACAGTCAACACTGGTTCTTGTGGATAAGTGTCAACTGTAGGGCATGTTTCCTCTATAGATTCCTGATTTTTTTGAGCTAGTGGTATTGGTTCTTGTGTGACAACGCCACTTGCAATTCCCGCTTCAGGTCCCAAATTTTCTTGGAAAAGTGATGATGGTTCTTGTGTAACAACACCACATGCACATTCCCCTTTGAACTCCTGATATATTTGAATGAGTGGTGTTGGTTGTTGTGTAATGGAACGACCTATTGATCCTTTGGTTAGTGAACCTTCTCCCTGTGAATTTCCAATCAATGATGGTTCTTGTAGAACAATGTCGACTACATTCTATTTATATTGCTTCCATTCCCACTGAACCAATAAGCAATGTTGGTTCTTGTGGGGCCCCATTGACTGTGGTTTGTTCTATTTCCATTGCTTCCATTCCAGCTGAACCAACAACCGATGTTGGTTCTTTTGGGGCAGCATTGACTATGGTTTCTTATATTTCCATTTCTTCTCCTTCGTTCTCCTCTGTTGCAGATATAATAACCTCAAGTTCTTCTTCTAACAAGTCAAAAAATTGTGACCAAGACACATGAGTTTGAGCAAGAGCATGTATTACCAATAACCATACCAACTCGTGATTTGTGAGGAGTCCTAATACTTCTCGAGAGCGACAAGAAGATTGCACCATCAGTTGAAGACTCTTCCATAAGAGGAAAGGCATATCCAAAAAATGGATTTGCGCATGCCAAAATCGAAGATACGCCAAAAGCTTGAAGTGGTATTTGAAGATAGTAGCAAATCACCCTTCAAAGGTGATGTACCTTAGCATAAAATATGCCACCTCATCCAATGGATATAGAAGAGACCTATGATCATATCCCCTTTCCTTTTGAACTGTTGTTTCCCTGGCCTATAAAAACAATTTTGTGAATTCTCGCAAAGAGGATTTTCGAGAGACCATTTCGGCCCTCCCTGTGGCAATCCACTAATGACCGAGATGGCCTCGTATGTGACAGAGATATCCAAACCCAACACTATGGAGTGATTTCCCTCCAAGTTTAATGCAAATTTGGTTGTGATAATTTCATCGAATCGCTGCAACCTTTAAAAGTACATATCCTAGCCTACGTCTAAAAATAGTTTCCATACATCTACATTAGTGTGCACCAAAATTTTATTTTCTAGTTCTACGATAGCTCAGTAACAACACTTTGGAGTAGCACAGGACCATTAGGGGAGATTATCGATAGGTAATTCATGTGGTGATGGAATGGTGGAAAATGAAGTGCGGTAATAGTGAAATAGAAAAGGTAATTTTTTAGAAATGGGAAAATAAATCATGTTATATTATGGTAATGACGAAGGATGATTATGGTAATTATTCCGCAGAGTTGGAAAGGATTTTTTAACTGATGTAGACATACTTATCTCAAGTCCCAATGCATATTAATGATTGTGCGGAATAGAGTAAGGGTCGTGCCGTGTACATATTAGCACAAGTTATTATGATGACGCCTCCAAATCATCTTTACAATTTGATTATGCTATCATTTCAGTTATGAAAACACCTGCCCCAACTAAGGGAGGACCATCCACAATCATGTCAATTAATGTCAAAATAATTATTAATCAAATCCACAAAAGTTAATCAGGGATGTACTTAGCGACTTACCTTGGCGGAGTAACAAACTCAGAGGAGTAACCACATTAATGGAGAAACAACACTAGGTACTTGGAAAGACTTTGGCAATGGAGTAACAACACTAGGTACTTAGAAATTTTCTATGGAGTAACAACATCAGAGGAGTAACAGCACGAAAGGAGTAACAACACCAGGTACATAGAAATTTTTTTGATAGAGTAGCAGCACCGGAGGTCTAACGACATCGGGGGAGTAACAACACTGAAGGAGTAACAACATCGGGTACTTAGAAAATTTTCTAACACCCAGAGGAGTAACATCATCGGAGTAACAACACCGGGTACTTAGAAAAATTTCTAACACCGGGAGGAGTAACATCATCGGAGTAACAACACCGGGTACTTAGAAAAATTTTGACCTCCATAGAATTGCACACTAGTGATAGTACCTGCAATAAAAAAATATTGAGTAGTAACAATATTTTATATTTATATATATTATTAAATATAGTATTTTATTTTTTTATTTTTTTATAATTAGAGGATGAAGAGGAGGAATTCTCTGCACTAACAACCTTCAAACCATCTTTATCAGATATATGTTTCATGAAGACATCCTTAGAAGCTGGGTGATGATACAATTTGGGAAGATGTCCATTTATTATGAAAGAAGCATGTGTATCATCAATTGTGACAAGTCTGATAGTTCCATTATCAAACGTCGCATCAACTTCATAAGGTCCCATCTAATGAGAGTCGAGCTTTCCTTTAAAGTCCTTCAAATGGGAATAGTAGAGTAGTGCCCAATCCCCTCTCTGAAACACCTTACTTTTGATAAATTTGTCATGCCATTTTGTTCTTTGCTGCTGAATTACAAAATTCATGAGCGTCTTGGAAAACTGGATTTTCTCTCTTTTATGTTATATAACTTAAGTAGGCTGAATGGTTAAGAGTATATGTTTCCTGCTAAAAGGTCATAGGTTCAAACTAGAAGGGTAATGTATGGTTTGGTAGACATAGTAGTTAAATTGTTGACTAATCGCTATGACCTTAAAATAATAATGCTAATTATTTTATCATGTTAAAGAGATTTTTCAACAACCAAAAAAGTCTCATACACCAATTAATATCATATCAAAAATATTTTATAGAAAAAAAAATTTCAGCAAATAAAATACACCAATTTGATGTTTACTTAGCTATAATAATAATACTAATAATATTTTATATAAAAAAAATTTTACTCAACCAAAGTTTATTTAAACTTATTTCATGCAATGTTGAGCTCTTTTCACCAAAAATTATATCATGCGTGTTCATGTTTGTCCCCTTGTATACTCTTATAGTCCCACACACATAAGCCTAGAAAGAAAACCCTTAAACTTACTTGCCACAAACAGAATCGAACGTTGGCATCTAATTTTCAGCCATGGGGCTATCTAATTGTAATCATTATAGATGATTCAATTATTCGTTTAAATGAATTGGGATTTTTAGTATGTGTGGTAATTTAGTTACATGTAATTTTTTAATGCTTATTATATTTATAATGGTAATTTTATTTGTTTGTAATTAAAGGAATTGACAATTAAGTTGAGTTGGTATTTTTGTGATTTTGTGTTGATTTTATTCGTAATTATTATTACTTTTGGTTTATATATATATTTTTTACAAATATAATTAATTGATAAGATTTGAATTTTAAATTTCATATTTTACATAAAACTTCATTCCTCAAAACATAAGTAAGTAATTGTATTTATGATGTGATGTTTCAATTCCATATTAAATTCAACCATAAAGAAATATAAGATATTTGTTTATTTATATTGTCATTAAGATATTGTTGTATTAGTTTAGGTAACCAGAAACCACGAAGAGCTTTTTACTTATAAAAAAAAAAAAATTAGATTGTTTGACTATTTAGTCTATATATATTATATAGTATAGCTATATAATCGGGATTGAAACGTATGATTTTTTAAAAGGTAGCATACGTTTCTGCTAAGAAATAAAAAAATATATACATAAATAATTTGAAAATATGTGCACCATCACCGATATAAGAGGGAGAGGCCAAATGACCTTCATACTAGAATTCGTGTTCTCTACAAATTATAAAACGTTAAAAAGATTAGCTCATAAATTATATCCACCATCACCGAAATAAGAGGAAGGAGAAAAATGACCATAACACTAGAGTACGTTCGAACTGCAAATTACAAAACGTTTAAACGAACAGCTTATAGTTATATGAATTGCTTGTATTAACGCTAACGCTCTGAGTATAAACTCTTTAGCGTATTCATTTATTATTATTCCAGGTATAAAATCTTCATAAAAATAGTTTGATATTCATGTCCTCACACTTTATAAACTTGCATGTGTTATTGTTATTAAGTATAAACTCTCACAGGTTTTGAACTTGCCTGTGTTAATGTTATTAAGTACTTAAACCCTCACAGGTTTTATTTGATACTAATTTAGCCTGTCACAGTTCACACAATAAAACATTTACATCAACTCAAAGGAACATCAAACTACTATATCGTTTACCACAAATCGATGAACAAAACCAATTAAGAAGCCAATTTATCTAAAACTAAAAACAGAACGATAACAATGGTGTGACCATAACTTATGCTATTTAAACTATTCAAATTATACAAATATTTTATCATAGTTTTCTAAAACAGATCTTGCACTGTGATCTGATCTGAGCATAGAGCCAGAGGGATGACAATATCTGTCTACGCAATATATCTATATGTCTTAGCCAGTAGTATCCGAGCCGCCTCTCCTGCATATGCGTACTCTGCATATTATTCTATCTATAATATAAAAGTTGCGTCTCTGCCACCATCCTACAATACAATGGAGACGAAAGGATTTTACTTAAAAGGATTTCCACTAGATTATAAATTATAATATTGCATACGACATGAATCTTACAGTATGCACGAGAGAGATATTAGTGTTTGGTATGCAGATGTAGAGGAGCCAAGAGAACTTACGCTAATTAGTGGTGCTTGGGAGGAGGCACCGCATAGCTACCACCGTGGCGATCATGAGGGGGTGGAGATTTGTGGAGATGGGGAGCGTGTGAGGGATGGACAGGCCTTGCATCATGAATAGGCTTGTTCGTTTGGTGGTTGAAGGGAGTAGGTATCTGCATCTTGTGAGGCTTGGGGATTTTGGGATTCAGAGGAGAACGTGGTCTGTGCTCATCGATAGGAGTGGGAGGTGGCTGATGTTTGTTTGGAGTAGGCTTTGGGTTGTGATCATGAGGAGCAGACGGTTTCATCATGTGGCCATGAGCATTTAGTGGTACAACTCGGGGTGGAGGTCTAATAGGATAATGGGGTTTCCCTGGAGGAGAAGGGTGGGGTTTGGAAATCAGTGGCTGGGGGTGGGGAAAATCCAGAGGGTGTGGAGGAAATGTAGGTGGCTTTATGTGATCTTGGGGAGGTTTATGATCAGGGAAAGGAGAAGGATTATCGTGCGGTTGTGGGGGTACCGAGGGGTTAGGCCTCGGAAAAGGTTTATCATTGGGATGGAAAGGCGGCCTCGCAGATGGAGAATATGGATCAGAGTAAGCATATGAGAAAATTATAGAGAAGACGATGAGGAGCAGAAAAGGAGGACGATGGTGAAGAGTCCCTTCCATCTCAACGAAATTCAATCGAAATGCAAGCAATTTGAAAGGAAAGGAATGGTATGCAAAGTAAGAGCGGAGTTTAGGGTTTATGTAGAGGGGACAACCGGCCATGAGAGTAGGGAGGCGGTGGAGATGATGACATGATAATGGTTGGTTGACAATATAATCCATGGGTACGGGGATCATGTATCATGTATCATGTGGACCGTCGGACGTGCAGCTTCTGCAATGCGTTGTAGGCGCTCCTTTTTCAGGTTCGCGTTCACAAGAGAAATTGATGACGCATTCTATCTATTGACTATATTTTGTGGTGGGGAAGTTCTGCTTCTCCTTCCATGACTTTAACTTAGGTTAGTGAGCGAAGGACAAGGCGAAAAGAGTAAAATTTTCATCTACATTGCTGAATGAAGGTCAGCTTTTACGGCAACCGACCCGACGTTTGTCGATAAAATTTGTCGCTTCTTTAACTTATAAGTCAAACAGAAGTGGGGACGGTGTGAGCGCGTCGAAAAGTTGGATTTGATTTCAACAACCTGAAGAAAATGAATTTTTATTATTCTATCATATCAAGTAGACTTCTCAGTAACCAAAGTCCATTTAAACTTCTTTCATGATATGTTGCGGTCTTTTTTAAAAGACTGTTTACATGGCGTTATCAAGCTCATTTATATTTGCCCCTTGTAGTCGCCACCAGTGATGTAATTTTACCGGAAAATTGCGTATCACTCCCATTAACGGTTAACATTAAAAAGATTAAAATTAGCATTAAAGTTGTCCAAATCTGGTTTCATATTTGAAATTCCTATCTTAATTCTCTCACAAAAACATATAAAAAAAACCATTTAAACTTGTCACAAATAAAACCCAAGTAACATTGATATAACTTTTATTTACGGGTTATCTAATTGTAATGGCGATTAATGACTAAGTTATTATTAAAATAAATTGAGATTTTTATAATGAATTAAAATTACAATTAGATTATATTTAAATTTTATTATAAATTGAGATTTTTATAATGAGTTAAAATTAATATTATAATTATATTTGATTTTTTTTTTTTTTTTAAATTAGAGAACTAGATTATTGGGTTAGGTTTATTTTTGTGTGACATCTGTTTTCATCCATGGAGTTATATAATGGTAATCATTATTGCTCACTCAATGACTCTTAAAATGAATTGGAATTTTAGATAAGAGTTATATATATATATATATAGATATATATAGGATTGGATAATTTGTTGGGTTTGTATTTGTGTGATATTCAGTTTTCATTAATGAGGCTATCTACGTGTATTTATCATTATGATTACTCTATTACTCTAAAAATGAATTGGGCATCTTGGTTGCGTTTATATTTTCATGACATATAGTAGATTTCTAGTGCTACCACTATAACTTCCAAGTCTATATATTCCTATTTTATAAATATGAGTTAATCAAAAGATTATATTTATAATATAATGTTTCAATTACATGTCAAAGTATAAATTAATATTAAAGTTAAAATTAACATTTATTTCAAATTAATATGAAATAAACCATATTTACTAATTTATATTTCTTTTTAATATATTATTGCATTATTTTAAGTATATGAAAACTAAATTCATAAGTAAACATTTTTTATTTATGAATTAAGAAAAAAATTAAATTGTTTAATTATTTAATCTATATATGTATATACTCTATTTCCTTAACAATTCAACCTTGTAGTTTTTAAAGAGAACAAATATATTTTTAACCATTAGATTTATTGAAAAGTTCTTAGCATGAGTGGCTTTATTATATATAACGTTGTTGTTTTGTTTATTATCATTAAGGTATTTTATGGTTATTAATGATTTTTATTTTTTAAGAAGTTGTGTCTCTGTTTTTATATGTTGTTTTCAATCTTGTAGTGAGCTTTTACACATCAGATGTGATTTTTTTTGTGTAGTTGTGGGATTGTTTTTATATGTTGTTAATTTTGTAGTGAGTTCTTAAAACTTTTAAAATACGAGAGAGTCACTTTATTATTTAAGATTGAAAATAAAGAATCACAAAAAAACATTTATGTAGTTTTTGGTTCAAATTTATGAATTAGAAAGAATTAAGAGCTAGAGGTGAAATTCGAAGTGAAATCCAAAGCCAAGAGCCAAATTCATAACCTTTTTGAGTTTTGTGGATTACAATTATTTAAATTGAGAAGGTATAACAAGTCTAAAATTAAAAGAAAGAGTGGTAATTAGTGAGTTATAGGTATCTATATATACACCAATAATTTTTTAATGTGTGGTTTTACCCAGCCTCCTTAGTTTAGGCTATATAGAAGTTAGTTAATTGTTTTATGTTGTAATCCTTTTTGGATAAGGTTCATTATATAACATAGAATAGTTCTTCAATGAAAAAGGGTAAATCTTACAAGGATCATTAACTAATTGATATCTATTATTGATAATTGGTTAGGGTTTTTCTATCCAAAAGCTATTTAAAGAGATAGTAGAATATGATATGTTTGTCTTGTGTTTTCTATTTAGACATATACCCAATGGAAGGTCTGAAGAAGTGTATGAAAATTCTATTCTTCACATTTTTAGTAAATAAGTAACCCGTATAGATTTTATCTCATTCTCTCTTTTATCTAGTTAATACACAATTACGTTTTTCGTATGTCTATTTTTGTTAAAATATTCAATGGTTAAGGAACACTATCAGTGGTATTAGAGTTCTTTCTTATTCCAAAAAACCTACACAATTTAAGAGAATGTTTTTAGTCTAGAGAAGTGTTCCATTGTCTTTAAATGACACACTAATTTATGACGAAATGATTAAATCTTTGATTGGGAAGTGTCAAATTTTCTACAATATGAATAGTAGAAAGCAATCTATTGATCTAATAATTACTAAATAATGATGTTTAATAATTTATCTTTATGTCACTGATATCATTGAGTAATAATAAACAAAAGACATCAATAGTAATGCAGTGAAAAATAGTAAGATCTTAAAGAGAAAACCATGTAAAATAGAGGCAACAAAACTTCTCTAGGAAATCTAAACTTGGCAGAAAACCCAAAAAATCTTATTCTAGGAGAAGCTTTCATCACCAAGGTTTACAAATCCAATTTTTTCTAGAAATCTATGTCAAAATCCGAGTCTAAATACCAGTAAAACCTTGTCAAAATACTAGCAAGAAAACACTAAAACCACCCAAATAATCAAATCTTGTCAACTTTCAGTGTGGTCAGCTTATCTCCTATGATCAAATTTAGACCTACAATTGACTCTTATAGTCATCTCAGAAATGTGGTCAACCCCTGCATTCAAAAAATCCTTCTCCAGTGAAACTCGACATATTCTGAAGTCAAAGTTGGCCTCGTCTATCATCAAATTGGGCTAGATAGTTTAGCCGAATAGTCGGTCATGCTCAGTCAAATAATAACTTTGTTCGCTTGGTCAAATATTGGTGAATTGTTTCTTATTTCTTCTTCTTTATGTGGTTTCTTAAGAATATATGTCATGTTGTTGTGTGTGGTCAAAATGAGGAACTCTCATTATGTATGTATACAAGTCGAATAGTTTAAATTTGACCAAGTGTCACACCCATTCATGGTGGGGCCAAATTGGAACTTTGGAGCCTACCTGAAGCCCAAAAATTAGAATTTTTATTTTTATTTTCATAATTTTTCTGGGTCGACTTAGGATGCATCTTGACATGAGAAAATACCTCATGTTTCTACAGAAAACTAAACACCCCCTCTTAATGAGGGATGTATTCTCCTTGGATGCAACAAATTTCCCTTTAGTTGAAATTCAGCCTTCATAATAAAATTTCATTAACATTCTGAGTTGATGCATATCTAAAGGTAACTCCATTTCCGAGTGGGATATGTGAGTATCTAGGGCCTTTTACCTCTGGTAAAAACTCTTTATGGATCCCGAGGAAAATATATCAATCTCCTTTTGTCAAAGTCCATTATGACTCAGTTAAGTCCTTTTGGCCTCTTATGAGAGAATCCATTCTTGGACCATTCACCCAGCCAAAGTATTTATGTATTTTTAAGTGAATTACATTTATCTCCTCTGCTAAAATTCCTTTATCACCTAGAAAAGTACTTTTGACACTTAATTCCAACTATCTTTTTAGGAAAATATATATCCAATCATGTGATTCATCCCTATAATTAACATGAGCCATTCACCTTTCTGGTTAAACTCTTTTATGTCCTATCCAAGTTATACTGACTTTAAAGGTGAATGTATCCATCTCCCCATGGCCAAAGTCCTTTATGAACTATTTAAATTCCTTTATGGCTTCAGGAGGTGGTCTTCCCTGACCGTGCAAAGACATAAACACTCCCTCTCAATAAGGGAGACATTTTGCATCACACTAAGATTTTCTTGAATTATACAAACTTCATTCTAGACAAAGGCTTTCTAAGAATGTTTGCAATTTTCTCAATTGTGTATATGTATTAGAGCCCCACTACTCCTCTATACACCATGTCCCAAACGAAGTGACCTGATCAAGGAGTCTTGCAAGAATATTTCAAAGTCACGTTGCTTCACAACTTATGACAGAAGTTGTGATATGCTTTGGTCATGCTGTACTTGGTGTGATAGAATTACTCTTCCTACTAAACCAAGATATCATAGCTAAAATTAAATTGAAGCAACACCTTGGTGTTCTCTTTTTGTACTCTACACTCTTAACCCAACATGAGTCTATATATCCTACAGCCTCACTTCACCATCCGAGAAATACATCAAACCATATCTACAGTGCCATGCAAGAACCTCAACCATGCATTATTACAACCCAATGTATTTTCTTTGGCTCAATGACATACTAGATTAGGGTGTTCACTGTAAAGGAAATATTTGGCCTGGTGTTAACCTACTTTAACAATAATCCAATCAAATGTCTATACATTAAGAGATCGACCAAATCTAAATATCTAATATGAATAAATAATGTATTAGCTAGAATCCTTCACTTCAATTTTTGATGCTAACTCCCTCTAACACTAAATCACGTATTCCAGTGGTATTCCTAGTTGTTTAATTTGTCATGGAATAAAATACTCCTACCACTGCTACTTCCTCTAACATGCAAGCATGTCCTTCCACTATTGCTCTCTGCATCATGTAATCAAGTCCCTATTCCGTTGTTTCTCTCTCTATCATATAATAAATTCATTTTATTGTTGGTGCTCCCTAAAGAAGGAACATTACTCCTAGAGATTCTCTATCTCTGAGCATCATGACAATCTCAACCTGTGACATACTCCACAAAATTTTCTCATTCCACTTTTCCTAGTTGTTTACTCCCTTAACTCGATGTTTTTCCTATCATTGGGCACAATACTATATGTCTAAGAAATTTGTACAATTTATTCCTTTTAAACACCAAAGACCCTATTCAGTATGTGCTCGGGCCCTTAGTCCTATCTATCGAAGAATGGATGAAAAATATTATTGTAGTCCAATCCCCCTTGTTGGGATATTCCTCTTTCCATAAAATTTCCTTCTAATTCTTGATGATTCCACCCGTGTAATCGAAGTCTTCTCAAAGGACGTGTCCATCCTTTCCATAAACCTAATTTTAGGAGGCCATGGAAAAGGAAAATTCATAATGGAGGTAAGAAGGAAATATAATTTCCATACTATAACAACCCTGGTAAAAATCCATGTAAGAAATATATAAGAACACAGTTGATAGGACACGTATTCCAAGTTGAATGTTGGGAAAAACATCCTAGCGAGTGTATATTTGGTTTTTTATGGCTAGAGGAAATTGGCAAAGGAAAAGGAAAAGTCTATAGAAAGGAAAAGTAGCATCTTATTTATGAGAATAATGGAAAATAGGAGAAAAGGGAGGTGAAAGGTCACAGGTTTTGTTTGAGGAGGAAAAATGAAGGAAATAATGGAAAATGAAGAAAATAGAGGCCTCATCGATAAAAAGGCTTCTGAGGATCAATTTTTAACATTTTGTCAGTACATTTTCAGAGCTCTCTCATTATTCTCTCTCTCTCTCTCATACTCTTAGATACTTAGAGTTTTATTGGAGAACTCCTGGAGACTATGGATACTTGATGATTTGAGGCAAGAAGACCAGGAAGAGAAGAAAGGTGCAAGAGGACATCAAGATCAACATATATAGCGGGTTTTGAGTGCAGGTACTGAGTTGCATGTATGTTTTCCTTACTATATTTGGCATGCATGGTATTGCATGTGGTTTATTGATTATCATCTGTATTGGCATGAAGGATTTATTATATTGGAAGTGGATTTGCCTAGCCTTTCCATTTCCTATATAGCCATGGTGCTGTGGTTTTATTTCCATTTATTATTTTTGGGTTGGTTCTCATGATTCCTTTAGTTTTTGGGTTGAGTTATTATTTCTTGGAGCCTTGGTTGGACAAATGCTCTGTAGCCCAGAAATAGCTGGGGTTGTGTTACTAGTCTTGGAGCCTTGGTTGGAACAAACACTATGGAGCCCTGAAGCATCTTGGATGTAGACCAATCCATGATGGTTGTGATATCTGACTGTGAGGTGGAATCACTGGTTTATGTTGAGGTGGTTTGGCCTCTGGAAGCCCTAGATTGGTTTTTGATTGATGTGTTTGATGAGATCCCACATTCATGCTTGGAATATGGAATGAGGGTGATTCGTTGAAGCGAGACTTGGCTCAGCCAATCTATGGTCGGGTGGAACGTGGAAGTCCCATCTTCGGTTGGTTTCTACATTCATTAATGATAAATTCATTCCATTATTATATTCAATAAGTAAATGTACTGATTTATATGTGGATTCCATTGTTGTTGTATCCATTGTATTTCTTTTTTTATTATGTTGGTTATGAGAATGTATTTTTTACAATGTTGATGTATGGCTCTTCCCATGTTTTTACTTGTAAATGAATATACAATGTATCTATGGTAGACTAGATTCTATTTCATTTAATGATGTAGGGGAGAAATTCTTCTTATCGATTCTTAGATAAGTATGAAACCCCTATGCTCATTTCTGTTGTGTATACCTGTAGGTTTCATGTGTGTAACATGTTTGACAAAATGCATGTCATGGATAATATGGGTCCAGATGAGTTCTTAATGATGTGATTTCTTTAGTATAATCCTCCTGTCGTTATTTATCATCTCTGAAATTTTCATGGAGTTATGGGAAAACACTAGGTTCTTGGTCTAAAAAGGTGCCTCAAATCCTGGGGACAATGGCACATACCTAAGTATTTGGGGCCCTCGACATTGACATGAAGTGTTACACCTACATCTATAGCATCGTGGATGCATGCATGCAAGCCTGTGCCTGCAACTATGGCTCAAAGAGGTCAAAATGTACGTGTGACCCAGGGGTGAGAGGCCTGAAAGTTGGGTTACCTCCTGGGGGTGTTGTTATTGATGCTCAAGGTTTGTACGTTGTGTTTCTATCAGTTACACTTCCTTAAGATCACCTAGGAGGTTGAATCTCATTATAGTATCCTCACGTCACATGTTTACCCTGTTTGGTCGGTTACTTGGGAAGATATTGGAAGAGGGTGTTATAGAGTGGTATCAAAGCGTGGTTCAACCCTCGGACCGGATGGGTGGTGCATTGGTCATGCATTCAAATCAGTTGCATATGTTTTCTTTATGCTTCTAGTCTATGTGCTTGTTGCATCCATGTTGTGTTGGCCATGGTGGCATTGTTGTCACCATCGAAGTGTCGATCTGGTGTTGTTTTTAACATGTTATCATGAGTATATGACTGATTATGTGTTTCTCATGCTTGTGTATTGTTCGTGCACACTTGCTTGCATATTGTTACATATTGTACAAGAATTTATTTGTTATGGTAGGGTTAAATATTCATGTTTTGGTGTTATCCATGCATGCTTTCTTATGTGATGTCATATGTTGAACATGAATTGGTCGTTCATGATTGGTTGTATATTTCAAGTGGGTGCACATGGTCAAGTTTTCATAGGTTTGATTGGGGTTCTTGTGCATAAGTTCATTCTATGCAATTAGGTCATCATGACGATATTGATATGCTATGATGCTAATGTGTTTCTTGAGATAGAGTGGGATATGCAAATTATTAAAGTGAAGTTGCAACAATGGATTGTGGGGTAACAGAAGACCATCATAGAAGTGTGCATATTTGATATGCAGGTATGTGATTCAAGATTTGTGTAAGCATTAGGGTTACTTATATGTTTGTCATTCTATTATTATTATGTTTACATATGTGATAAATTCTAGTTGATCAGTGTAGTCATATGCATTTTTGTTATGTGTATGCCTTTCATTCTATTGATTTTATGGTTACATACATGATAGATATTAGTTAATTAGTGTGATCATATGTACATGTGTTGGGTATTCAAGCATGGTATGTAATATTCTAAATAGAAATAAACAGTAATATAAAGCAACATAAATAAGAATCTGCAACAAATAGAGATACATCACATAAAAAATGAAAAATATGGAGAGATGTGAGCCATTTTATTATATAACAGAGAGATACAATGAGTACAAAGGTGATCAGAATGATGGCACCTTGGCTTCCACAAGGTAAGCTATAAATACTCTCAGAAATGCTCAGGGAATGACTACTCTGTCAAGGACAACGTTATATCCAAAATTCTACTGTTGCTACTACTAGCCTGCTACTACTGCTGTAATAGGATGGATATTTGGGGCTATTACATTGCTTAGAAAAATATGAAACTCTGGAAATGAGCTCTCCTCAAAATACCTAGAAAATCCCAAAAAGGAATTTTAGAATGGATGATCTCGGAATTTGACCTCCCTTGAGGAATAAGGCTATCCCAGTGAAATAAGCTGGCCCTTAATGATCCTCTACAAATAGTGGACTCCTCCTATACCAAAATTATGGAATAGTGAAGGTTTGATCCCTTATCACTATCCTAGGTTGAATCCCCTGATGAACCCTCACTCTCGGAACTACCTCCTCCAAGAACTAGGTGATCGCTCCTTGAGACTGCGCTGCCCAAGCAAGTGTGTAATCCCTGGCTGAATATGCTATGGCTCCCACTTGAAAATCAATAGATAGAACTCCTCACTTGAGCAGGTGTTAGGGTCCTATAATTTATAGGATCTCAAGGTGATTCATTATTTAATCTCAGATCTTTCATATTGTAAATAGTATTCCACAAAGGTTAAAACCTTAGGAAAAATATGCTTGCATGTCTAAATGCATCATTAAGACATAATTAAGTATGTTTTGATTGAATTAATAACATCACTTAAATGTGATTAAATTATTCGTAATAAGGCTAAGTACTACAGGCATTAATTCTATCAAAAAAAGGACAAACTCAGTGGCTGAATGGCTTATCTAAGCTTTTGGAGGCCCATTATAAATTAAAGGAACTCAAAGGAATCACTTTGCAAACCTTCGGAACTCATCCGCATTACCATATTTCATTGGAAAGGACCCACCTTACCTTTTCCCATAGACCAAAAGCCACTTATCTAAAAATCTGAATTTTTAGATATATTATATGCCCCGCAAACCATCAACAAACGTGTTATATAAGCCCCAAAACTTATCATTATATATATATATATATATATATATATATATATATATATATATATATATATATATCACATATTATATTTATAACAAGAGCCGCTTAAACCATTGGTGGGACCCCTTGTGCCTCATCGCATATCGCCATTGCAAAAATTTTGTTATAACAATCAAATGCCAAACTTATGAAATCGTTGATGTGATATGATGTGGGACCCTTTCCCTGCCATGCTTTCTTTTTCCATTTCATTCTCCTTTGAAATACATTGAAACCTTACATTTCCAAACCTTTTCAATTTACCTTTCCCCTTTCACCATTTTATTGATTTTTATTCCCCGATCGCAATTGAAGTGGGGCCCCTCATCGCATTTCGTAGTTTTTAAGTGTTTTGCAATGGAAATAAATTTTAAAATATGCGATCACCTATTTGTTGGGAAACTTACTGAGAGGGGGGCGGTGAATCAATATTTATAACTCACTGTAAACTTTTACTTTTTCTTTACTAAATTCTATACGTGACTTTAATGAACCAAACTAATGTATACACATGGTTATCTTTAAGAAAACTTGTGTATGTCCAGAGATCTTATTATGCTGATAATTCTTTACTTAGATAAGTGCATCATCCATTCATTAGATGTCCAGTAAGTAGTAAACATGTGTAGTAAGAACTGAATAAATCATCACACATAAGCAACACAGATGAATACCAAGATTTAAGGTGGAAACCCAATTAGGGATAAAAACCACCGATGTTGTCGTCTCTATCTTCAATATTTATTATAAAGAAAACTACTTGCAATATTATACTGACACAGACACATATCAGCATGTAGGCACCCACCTATAAAGGCTGCAATCTTCTCTTGTTCTCTAGCTCCTACTGGAAGTGAGCTCCAACCCCCTAATCTCATTTACCAGCCACTACTGGAAGGGAGCTACGACCCCCTGCTTCTCATTTACCAGCCACTCCTGGAAGGCAACTACTACCCCCTGATCTAGTTTACCAGCAACCACTGGAAGGGAGCTACGACCCCCTCATTGAAGGCTTCAACCCTTAGCACCACCGTGGACCACGTTTCATAAATTTTCACACTTGATCCAACAACTTCAACACATCACAACTTGTAGGCCTGTTTTCATCAGATTTTCAGACTGGACCCACTCCACATATTTAAGCTCAATGAAAATTCATCAAAATGAAACTTATAATCAACTCATTCACTGAACCATCAATCAACCAACCAACCACTGTTATTTAATCATATTCAACTAGAAGCATAATTAGTATTAAAACATCCTAGATCTGTTTGAAGACATCATTGACAGACAACAGTAATATAGCAAAATAGATCATACATTTCCTTCCACACACTTCAGAAAAACCCTAGATCCCATACGTGATTTTTCTTAATTGAACCTGCGTATATACACGCCTTTACAGAGACGAACCTACATATATATTTGCAGAAATTACAAGACTGTGCAACTCTTCAGAATAAATAATCAACTCAGATCTTACCCTTCACTTCAGCAAACATTCACCAGATCGTAGATCTAAACATTCCATAAACAGATCTAGAAAATACATAGTCATTTCAGGTCTAGAGATATTGATCCATCATTGTATTCATAGGTGCATTATTATTTCAAATCTATCAAGAAAATGTGGCCCATTCCATGTAGATATACTTCAGAGTGAAGTATTCATTCAATACCTAGACACATGCACTCTATGCACTATGATCTTCTTCTCCTTATATAGTTTTAGTCTTTACCAATACCATGAGCCAAAACCACACAAGTGCCGATGGTATTATTGGAAGGTATCAAATAGATGACTCAACTCTCAATATTGTGGGCTAATACCATGGTAAATCCCCCTGGTATCATAATTTTAGGGCGTAAAAGGTGTACGCGACTTAGCTTCTTCATAACCGTGTGTATACACAACTTCTCTTTCTAAAAACTACGTATATACTAATTTTGGATGTATATGTGGGTTGCTTGTATACCAAGTAGCATATAAATTTCCTTCATACGCGGTTTTCCTTCATCAAACATGTCTATACATTGAGAAATATTTATTGTTTCATTTCTCTGGCACTTACTAGAATTCCTTTCTCTGTCACATCTGAACTGACCTATCGAAACATCATTTTTACATCTTTAACAAATAGGTTGCTTTTTAAAAGGCAAAAAATCAAGTAGGTTTCCATCAAGGACAACTTCATCAAGTAGGTTGCCATCAAGGACAACATATTGCATCATATTGCTAACAATCTCCCTCTTTGGACTTGATGGAAACCATGATGGTGTTTGATTACCACAACATATAGATACATTAATCATAACCATTATTCAAACACCAAGATACTCTCCCCCTTTGCATCGCATAGCAAACTCTTCATCAACAAGACACTGCGGTTGTTGAGGGCCTTAAACCCCGAAATGACTAGTTTTTAATTAATTTTGTTCCTCCGTAGACAAAAACGGCTCTGCCCATCATGAATTCAATTTCTTCTGCTATTTGTGGCTGCGACCCATCAAGAATTAAAATCATCCTTACAGTTCTCCATCATTCTTCTTAAATACAGAGTGTTGTGCACTCAGAATTCTGCTGCTCTGCCTTTGTGTACTCGTTTTCTTCCTGCCCAAAGGCATGACAGGTGACTTTAATATTTCAACATACTCCTCCATCGCACGACTCGACTGCTTATATGAGTCGTATCCCACTTTGTTTTATTCACCATGCATTACTACATGGGTTAAATTATCTTGTCTATTCAATAACTTAGTCTCAGTCCAATTGTCATTTTGTTGAACAGCCACATTGTTTATCCATCTTACGTAGAAATCATTGAACCACTCTTGCTTGATATGCCCTTCGGTTAGTCATTGGACCCAACTCACCCGTCGCTTGGTCCATCTCACAATTAAGTCGTCATAACTCTGCTTAGTTATTTTTTCATACTTTCCTTTCACTCGATCCATCATGCCACGAAGCTAACATGGCTCTTGATGATGCAGTAGAAGAGCTGATTTGGGTATTTTTTGCTTGTGTGTCGTGTTGGTTCCTGCTAGTTTCAACCCTTCGCAATTTCTTGACAAAATGGTGGCATGATTCCAAATTAGATGGGTACTTGTCTTCTTTTCCTATTCACAAAATTAAATTGGAACCCCTTCATTATAATATTATCACCAATTTAAAATACACATGTATCGTGGGCCTCGTGAAAGCAGGTCAAGGGTCTGGTCGCAACTTGACATCGAAATTTGGGATCTTGTCTGGAATCCAATTTCCTTTCACTGCATTGGACCTGACTTGTCTGAGGCCGGACTAGGTCCTGCCAGAGGTCGGGATCTAGATTTCGGCGTGGTTTGGGTAGTCGAGGTTAGCTTCTTGTTACAAATCCATTGCACTTACTGCGTTCCTCCCCAATTGAACTTCGACCGAGATTAACTAATTTTCTCTACACCTTCTCTGGTCTAACGAGGTTTCAAGGGAATTTTCTTTAAAAATATGAATTGTTGTCCTTAGATGCCAATTCACTTGAGCTTGGAATCCACAATTTTCATGAATCGACAAACTTTCTATTCTCTCATGCGCCATACCAATTATTTGACAACTTTTCCTATGGCACCACTCACTTTTATCATAAATCCTTCTTAAGCTTTAAACCTTTCCTTCTTCCATTTATACAACGTTGTAATACTATGTCTTTTTACTCTACAATACGAATTGGTTTTCCTCTAAATTTTGGTTTAATATCTTGAATCTCCATATTCATCCAATCCCTCGAGCTCACTATTTCACACACACAGATTTGTGCCAAAATTTTGCATACACATGGTCAGTCAATTAAAAATAGAGGTGCTTGATCCTTTCAGTACAAGCATACATACGTGCACAAAAAATAACAACAATCGTTATAGAAATAAATAATTTCTCTTATTCAAGGAATATGCCATATGAACAAATACAATTCATACACTTGAAAGCACAGTGCGCTTCAGACCACAACAGACATAAATTTAAAATTCTATTCCAGAATAATAATTATACATAGAGGGGGTGATATCCTTATACAAATATTTAGTTCTTTCGCACTCCTCCTAGACAATTTTTGGAGCTCTTTCTATGTCTCTTTTGGCAACGTCTCACACACAAATTTCTCTCAAATTTTGAACTAGATCATACCTTACCTTCTAATTTACTTGTACAATTCTTTTATAATTTCCCATATGTGAGGAAATATCTTAAATAACTAGATCTTGGACATCTGTCCAAGGTTAACTAACACCTCATCTAGACACATGACGTATTTACAAAATTCCAATTTGGCCATAAGACCAACTCACCAAAATATCCTAATAAAAACTATTCTTGTCTCTTCTGGAACAAAGACACTCGTATTTACATAAAGCCTCAATATTTCTACTTTTACACAAATTTACATTTGAGTGAAAAATAAATTTCCCTTTAGAATTCCCATGACCCCCTTTAGGTCTAAACAAAAGGATTTCCTTGGGTTGATGCTCCTACATGAGACTCCCTAGGTGGAAAAAATTTTGACCTCTTAGTCAAATGTCTTCAATATATTGAATCCTCTAGGGTCCCAAACTTTGTGCTGTAGTTTGTCGCTTTGTTTTTCTTGTTGGACTATTTTTATCCTCATTTCTACTAGATCCCATACCTTACTTTGTAATTGTTCATCTATTTGTCTCCATTGTAGATTTGATGTGGGATCTAATCTCTCTGACACCCACACTTTTGTTTCTTGTTGTTGCCTTTGTACTCTATTGGTGAAGTATACTGTAGTACACCTTATGTTATCATTGGCTAGCTATTTCCTCCAACAGTGCGACTACTCAGGTATGCTCTTCATTAGCATCTTTGACTTCCTCAATTCAATGTCTAGCTCGTGTTGAACCAAAAAATCGATTTCAACAATATTACAAAATGTTTTGTGGCTTCAACTGCCACTCCATCTCCATTATCATCTTCATCTAACATCTTTGTGACACTGATTCTCGCTCTTGTGGTTTTAATTTCCCACTAGGAGGTATTCAAAAATCCCCATCTAGTATAGCCCTTCTAACTACAGTGAAATCTTTTTTTATTCTTTGGGTTGAATTTTTCTTCTTGGTCCTCACTCTATTTCTTGGGGAACGTGAATCCTCCTAGGTTCCCACATTTTGATTTTCTTATTCTTTAAACAAGTTTACACTCTTTGGATGTCCATGAGATCTTTCATTCACTGATGACCTGGTCTTTCCACGGTCCCACACTCTATTTGTGTCCATTTGTATTATGGAAACAATGACGTGGATTTAGACCAATCCTCTTTCTGTTTCTCTCCTTCAATTTACCGTAATATTCCTTGGGCACTTTCAACATTAGTATGATACTATAGACACTCCTCACTTGTTCTTATAAACATTTCGTGATCTCATTTGTCATCCAATTGCCCAAAATTTTCTCTAGGAAGTTTAAAAGACTTGACTATCTCCTCTATGGCCACATTATGAGAGATCATTTTTATGTTATCTCACTAATTTCTGGTTGTCCTTTTCCATTATACTTGACTGCAAATTCTTCTCTTCTTGCAGTCTCCATCTTAGGGACTTCACTTGAAAACTGAGTGACAACTACCTCCTCTTTAGCCAACTTTATTATTATGCATGTAAAACTAATCTATGACCAAAAAATGTTGTACGTGCCCAATGAAAATAAATTTAGTTGTATTTTTATTGGTATATCGTTGAGCTCAAATGCACACAATTTCACCCAATAATTGATTCTTCTTTTTGTTATTATATCTAGCTAAACTAACCAAGGCTTTGTATGTAATTCTTTGGCCAACTTGAACTTTTATACAACATAAAAAATTGATATAACTGTAATTAGAACTGATATAAATTAAAATAGAAATGACATGATTACATAACTTACCTTCCATCTCAATGATGGAAGCCTGATAGTTTTTCTAGTGATTGTCCACAACTATAAATTACAAGAAGAATTTGTGTTGCATCTCCCAATGTCCGAGCTTCTTGGGCTCTGTAAATATTTATGACCTACATTTTTCTGGTGTGGGAAGTCCCTCTTTCTGTGATATTATCAACAATTCTTGCATTTCAACTACTCTTTACTTTCAAATTTGTGTTTTTCTCCTTCCTTCTCATGCATACTATTTTTTAACAGCTGGACTAGATTTCTGTTGAAATCACTTTTCACTGCATGAATGCATTCCTGCATTCTTATCAACATTTTTCTTCGTCCATTTCTTCTTGTCCTTACTATTTTTTCCATGTTTTTTAGTCACCTTTATATTGAGGTTTGTGCCTTTCTTTTTCATAACAGTTATGTAGTTCATTTACAGAATCATCTAGAGTTTGTGGTTCATAAAAATTTGCATGGTATTTAAAATCCATGGGAAACCCACAAATAAATTGCTAAAATTTCTCCTTATTCTCCTTGAGATATGGCACATATCTCAACAATTCCAAAAATATGGTAATATATAATTAATCTTCCACTTGTCCCATATTTTAGCTCATAAAATTCATTTTCCTTATTGTCATAATATTTTTGTAATAAGTATTTGTCTTTGAAAAACCTCTCAAAGTCACTCCCTGTCAATATACCTTTAGTTACTCCTTTAACACTTTTCAAGTACTCCCACCATATTTCTATTTTTTCCTTCCAAACTATAGGTGCCCACTTTTTCTTTCATGTTCTTGGAATAGTCATGGATTCTAAAAAAATAAATTCATGCCAAGAAACCATGCTTCTACATCTTCATATTTCTTCCTCTCTCCATCAAATGTAGGCGGTTTGGCCTTCTTAAATTTTTCAGGAACATAGTCCCTTTCTCTTCTTCTTTGATGATGGTAATGATGGTAATGATGATGATATCTCATGGTATAAAAACTAGAATGTCTACTAGAGTGATTCCCATGAGTGCTGGTTTTTCTTTCTAGTGTGCTCAATCATACATATCCTCTCACAGTTTCCTCACTTTCACATTTTTTCCCCTTTATAGACCTATCACCATCTCCTCCATGTATTTTCTCTTATGTTACCAAATAGTTCTACTCTCTTTTATAACTAGTTCCTAGCTCATGTTTCCTTTGTCTTTGCAACTCCGAGAGGCTTTGCAGTATGTATACATTCACACAAGAATGCTTTTCTTGAGCCTTGATCAACCTTTAATTATCTTATTTTCAACTTTGGATATCAACATTTATGCTTCTTAAGGTATCCATCTAATAAATATAATTTACCCCTCCCCCTTAGCCAATTAATATTTCTTCTTCATCTATCCTTACTACTTCATACCTATGCTATGATTGATCAAAGTTGTATTGTACCATTCCATTCTTCCTTTCTTTGTATTACCCTGTCTTTTTTTGCTTGTAATGTGTCACATGAAATTGTTAGACACGTGATAATATAAATAGTTAAAAATAAATCATGCCATTTAACTACTTTTGCAGAGATGTCATAATAATTCCAACTGTAATAAAAAACCATGCATGCATCTCCCATAACATATTTCTATCAACACAAATTGTTAAATCATCAATAACAGTAAAAACATATATCAATCGTTCATGCATGCATTAAATCATTCACACAATAACTAAATATGTTGCTTTTTCTCATGGAAGAAATCATCAAGTCTAGGTGTTAAATCTGGATACCCTGATACCACCTATAAACACACCCTCCAAATCCAACTGGAGTTGGGAGGAGGTGGTTAATATGCTGAACCAACTCCCAAAGTACAATTATGAGAATGAGAACTAAAATTTTTGACCTTTGTCAACTTTTCCAAAATTTCAGATTAAAATATCATTGCATTCATCTCATTGAGTTGATTTCAATGATATAAATTTCACCTTAATCTGACTTAGTAATCAAAAGTTATGGCCCTTTAAATACTATCCCATTACACCTTTCCACATCATCACAACGCCTAAGTGACACTTGACGTGCCCACGTGGCACCTGGAAAGCCCACAGGACATCCCACATGGTAGCTGACACACCCACGTGGTTTCCCATGTGACAAGAACAATCCCCGAGGAAGTTCATGGTAAGCCTCCTAAGTACACTTGATTAACAATAGGTGTGCTTGACCCCAGACCTCGTGACCTAGTCAGGGTTGGCCACCACCTCCCGATGCTATTATGAAAAGGGTCGGGTGGTCTGACCCTCAACGTCCTTGACCTCTTTATCTATGGGTGAGGTGAGTCATTTTGGTTTACTCGAGGTTGGTTGGAAAATCCCACTAGAGGTCATGCCTTCCAAGATTACCTCTTGACCTCCGCCCCGCCTAACGTGCTTAAAAATTTTCATTTTTTTTTTAAGTTTAAGCTAATTTCTCTCATGCGCCATACCAATTATTTGACGACTTTTCCTATGGCACCACTCACTTTTCTCATAAATCCTTCTTAAGCTTTAAACCTTTCCTTCTTCCCTTTATAGAACGTTGTAATACTATGTCTTTCTACTCTGCACTACGAATTGGTTTTCCTCTAAATTTTGGTTTAATAGCCTGAATATCCATATTCATCCAATCCCTCGAGCTCACTATTTCACACACACAGATTTGTGCCAAAATTTTGCATACACCTGGTCAGTCAATTAAAAATAGAGGTGCTTGATCCTTTCAGTACAAGCATACATACGTGCACAAAAAATAACAACAATCGTTATAGAAATAAATAATTTCTCTTATTCAAGGAATATGCCATTATGAACAAATACAATTCATACACTTGAAAACACAGCGCGCTTCACACCACAACACACATAAATTTAAAATTCTATTCCAGAATAACAATTATACGTAGAGGGGGTGATATCCTTATACAAATATTTAGTTCTTTCGCACTCCTCCTGGACAATTTTTTGAGCTCTTTCTATGTCTCTTTTGGCAATGTCTCACACACAAATTTCTCCCAAATTTTGAACTATATCATACCTTACCTTCTAATTTACTTGTACAATTATTTTATAATTTCCCATATGCGAGGAAATATCTTAAATAACTAGATCTTAGACATGTGTCCAAGGTTAACTAACACCTCATCTAGACACATGACGTATTTACAAAATTCCAATTTGGCCATAAGACCAACTCACCAAAATATCCTAATAAAAAATATTCTTGTCTTTTCTGGAACAAAGACACTTGTACTTACATAAACCTCAATATTTCTACTTTTATACAAATTTACATTTGAGTGAAAAATAAATTTCCCTTTAGAATTCCCATGACCCCCTTTAGGTCTAAACAAAGGATTTCCTCGGGTTGATGCTCCTGCATGAGACTCCCTAGGTGGAAAAATTTTTGACCTCTTAGTCAAATGTCTTCAATATATTGAATCCTCTAGGGTCCCAAACTTTGTGCTGTAGTTTTTCACTTTGTTTGCCTTGTTGGACTATTTTTATCCTCATTTCTACTAGAACCCATACCTTGCTTTGTAATTTTTCATCTATTTGTCTCCATTGTAGATTTAATGTGGGATCTAATCTCTCTGACACCCACACTTTTGTTTCTTGTTGTTGCCTTTGTACTCTACTGATGAAATATACTGTCGTACACCTTATGTTATCATTGGCTAGCTATTTCCTCCCATAGTGCGACTAGTCAGGTATGCTCTTCATTAGCATCTTTGACTTCCTCAATTCAAAGTCTAGCTCGTGTTGAACCAAAAACTCGATTTCAACAATATTACAAAATGTTTTGTGGCTTCAACTACCACTCCATCTCCATTATCATCTTCAGCTAGCATCTTAGTGCCATTGATTCTCGCTCTTGTGGTTTTAATTTCCCACTAGGAGGTATTCAAAAATCCCCATCTAGTATAGCCCTTCTAACTACAGTGAAACCTTTTTTTATTCTTTTGGTTGAACTTTCCTTCTTGGTCATCACTCTATTTCTTGGGGAACGTGAATCCTCCTAGGTTCTCACATTTTTATTTTCTTATTCTTTAAACAAGTTTACACTCTTTGCATGTCCATGAGATTTTTCATTCACTGATGACCTGGTCTTTCCACATTCCCACACTCTATTTGTGTCCATTTGTATTATGGAAACAATGACGTGGATTTAGACCAATCCTCTTTCTGTTTCTCTCCTTCAATTTACCGTAATATTCCTTGGGAACTTTCAACATTAGCATCATACTATAGACACTCCTCACTTGTGTTTGTAAACATTTCGTGATCTCAGTTGTCATCCAATTGCCCAAAATTTTCTCTAGGAAGTTTAAAAGACTTGACTATCTCCTCTATGGCCACATTATGAGAGATCATTTTTATGTCATCTCACCAATTTCTGGTTGTCCTTTTCCATTATACTTGACTGCAAATTCTTCTCTTCTTGTAGTCTCCATCTTAGGGACTTCACTTGAAAACTGAGTGACAACTACCTCCTCTTTAGTCAACTTTATTATTATGCATGTAAAACTAATCTATGACCAAAAAATGTTGTATGTGCCCAATGAAAATAAATTTAGTTGTATTGTTATTGGTATATCGTTGAGCTCAAATGCACACAATTTCACCCAATAATTGATTCTTCTTTTTGTTATTATATCTAGCTAAACTAACCAAAGCTTTGTATGTAATTCTTTGGCCAACTTGAACTTTTATACAACAAAAACAATTGATATAACTGTAATTAGAACTGATATAAATTAAAATAGAAATGATATGATTACATAACTTACCTTCTATCTCAATGATGGAAGCCTGATAGTTTTTCTAGTGATTGTCCACAACTATAAATTCCAAGAAGAATTTGTGCTGCATCTCCAAATGTCCGAGCTTCTTGGGCGCTGTAAATATTTATGACCTACATTTTTCTGGTGTGGGAAGCCCCTCTTTCTGTGATATTCTCGACAATTCTTGCATTTCAACTACTCTTTACTTTCAAATCTGTGTTTTTCTCCTTCCTTCTCATGCATGCTATTTTTTAACAGCGGGACTAGATTTCTGTTGAAATCACTTTTCACTGGATGAATGCATTCCTGCATTCTTATCAACATTTTTCTTCGTCCATTTCTTCTTGTCCTTACTATTTTTTCCATGATTTTTAGTCACCTTTATATTGAGGTTTGTGCCTTTCTTGTTCATAACAGTGTTGTAGTTCATTTACAGAATCATCTAGAGTTTATGGTTCATAAAAATTTGCATGGTATTTAAAATCCATGGGAAACCCACAAATAAATTGCTAATATTTCTCCTTATTCTCCTTGATATATGGCACATATCTCAACAATTCCAAGAATATGTTTATATATAATTCATCTTCCACTTGTCCCATATTTTAGCTCGTAAAATTCCTTTTCCTTGTTGTCATAATATTTTTGTAATAAGTATTTGTCTTTGAAAAACCTCTCAAAGTCACTCCATGTCAATATACCTTTAGTTACTCCTTTAACACTTTTCAATTACTCCCACCATATGTCTATTTTTTCCTTCCAAACTATAGGTGCCCACTTTTTCTTTCATGTTCTTGGAATAATCATGGATTCTAAAAAAATAAATTCATGCCAAGAAACCATGCTTCTACATCTTCATATTTCTTCCTCTCTCCATCAAATGTAGGTGGTTTGGCCTTCTTAAAATTTTCAGGAACATAGTCCCTTTCTCTTCTTCTTTGATGATGGTAATGATGGTAATGATGATGATATCTCATGGTATAAAAACTAGAATGTCTACTAGAGTGATTCCCATGAGTGCTGGTTTTTCTTTCTAGTGTGCTCAATCATACATCTCCTCTCATAGTTTCCTCACTTTCACATTTGTTCCCCTTTCTAGACCTATCACCATCTCCTCCATGTATTTTCTCTTATGTTACCAAAGAGTTCTACTCTCTTGTATAACTAGTTCCTAGCTCATGTTTCCTTTGTCTCTGCAACTCCGAGAGGCTTTGCAGTATGTTTGCATTCACACAAGAATGCTTTTCTTGAGCCTTGATCAACCTTTAATTATCTTATTTTCAACTTTGGATATCAACATTTATGCTTCTCAAGGTATCCATCTAATCAATATAATTTACCCCTCCCCCTTAGCCAATTAATATTTCTTCTTCATCTATCCTTACTACTTCATACCTATGTTATGATTGATCAAACTTGTATTGTACCGTTCCGTTCTTCCTTTATTTGTCTTACCCTGTCTTTTTTTTCTTGTAATGTGTCACATGAAATTGTTAGACATGTGATAATATAAATAGTTAAAAATAAATCATGCCATTTAACTACTTTTGCAGAGATGTCATAATAATTCCAACTGTAATAAAAAACCATGCATGCATCTCCCATAACATATTTCTATCAACACAAATTGTTAACTCATCAATAACAGTAAAAGCATATATCAATCGTTCATGCATGCATTAAATCATTCACACAACAACTAAATATGTTGCTTTTGCTCATGGAAGAAATCATCAAGTCTAGGTGTTAAATCTGGATACCCTGATACCACCTATAAACACACCCTCCAAATCCAACTGGAGTCAGGAGGAGGTGGTTAATATGCTGACCCAACTCCCAAAGTACAATTATGAGAACGAGAACTAAAATTTTTGACCTTTGTCAACTTTTCCAAAATTTCAGATTAAAAGATCGTTGCATTCATCTCATTGAGTTGATTTCAATGATATAAATTTCACCTCAATCTTACTTAGTAATCAAAAGTTATGGTCCTTTAAATACTATCCAATTACACCTTTCCACATCATCACAATGCCTAAGTGACACTTGACATGCCCACATGGCACCTGGAAAGCCCACAGGACATCCCACATGGTAGCTGACACACCCACGTGGTTTCCCATGTGACAAGAACAATCCCCGAGGAAGCTCATGGTAAGCATCCCAAGTACACTTGATTAACAATAGGTGTGCTTGACCCCAGAGCTCGTGACCTAGTCAAGGTTGGCCACCACCTCCCGACGCTATTATGAAAAGGGTCGGGTGGTCTGACCCTCAACCTCCTTGAACTCTTTATCTATGGGTGAGGTGAGTCATTTTGGTTTACTCGAGGTTGGTTGGAAAATCCCACTAGAGGTCATGCCTTCCAAGATTACCTCTTTACCTCCGCCCCGCCCAACGTGCTTAAAAATTTTCATTTTTTTTTAAAGTTTAAGCTAATTTCTAGCATTTTAGAAGAGAAATTTATCTTTGAACATTTTGTGGTTTTTGAACAATATTTATAGAATTTAGCATATTTTTAATTGATAATGAATCTAAGGATAAACTTGAGAAATACTTTATCTTATGTATGATAACAATTTTAAAAACATTTCAACTGCACACTTTACAAAATACAAAGAGTCATAGTAGCTCATTAATTGAGTAGCAAACTCATTTTATTGGCTCAAAAACCTTGTTAAGAGAGCCAAAAAGTGACAAGGGATGAAAATAAGTCCCCCTTCCCCTTAATCAAACTTGTACTCATTAACATGCAACAAATATGTCGTTACATACAAAGTAATTTAAACATGGAATGGACATAAGAATTAAACTCTTTCAACATTATTCATTAACAGTGATGTGCACTTTTTTATTACTAGTGTAACCTAGTACCTTTACAGTGAATTAAGCCATTAGGGGAATTTTGAGGCCTAAAATGGGCCTCCTAAGGAAATTATAAAATAACATCTTAGTGGAAATAATAAAATAAGATAAGATTAAATCATAAAATTTTAGAGGGAAAAAAGAAAACAATTATTTTTTCAACTCATTTTTTCAACTTATCTCCCTATGGGTTTACTCAAATATCGAGTGGAAAGACTCGTTCAATGCAGAATTTGATTCCTGATCCAAGGAGTACCCATGTTCCATACTTTCGATGGACCCTCATACATGAAAAATGAGAAATACAAGAAAAACGTTATTGAAATAACGTATTTTCATGTATTTCTTGTTTTTCGTATAGCATAGTTAATAAAAAATATGCAACATGGGTACTAATTGGATGAGGAATTAAATTTTGCATCGAATGAGTACTTCCTCTTGAAATTTGAGTAAAACCTTAGGGAGATAAGTTGAAAATACGAATTGAAAAAGTAGTTTTATTATTTTATTATTTTTTAGTCTTTCTAATTTTTACTCAAAAAATGGTGAATAATCCCCATGGTTGAGATCTTCATCTTGGATCCTATTAGTTCTTATAAATATTAATTTGATTGTACATTTTTCTTAGGAGGGCCATTTTAGATATTAAAATTTCCCTAATGCCCATCATCCACAAGGTCAGTATAAGACCATGCATTTTATTGCACCGAGAGTATTAAGGTGCTCACAAGATGATTCGATGTGTAAGTATGTAGGAAGCCAAAAAAAAATGTCGGCTTGAACAATAACTTACATAAACATATAAATGAACAATTAAAAATTCATTAAAAATAAATTTAAACGATATAAACTTAAAATATGAAGAGGTTTACTAACACTCAAAAAAGAGATATGGTAAATGAATAAAATATGGTAAATAAGTAAAAATATAAATAAACCATAGATATGGTAAATAAATAAAACCTCTTTTTATATTACTCAGGAGGTATGGTAAATAAATAAAAATATAAATAAACTACAGGTATGGTAAATAAATAAAACTGATTTTTATATTTACTTAATAAACCACTTTATATTTACAAAAACTGAAAAAGGGGTTTTATTTAAATGAAGCCTATGGGACAAATTATTAATAATACCATGGGCCAAATACCATGGCACAAATTATTAATAATACTATGGGCAAATACCATGGGCCAAATAACATATTTATAAAAGAGGTCTGGTAAATAAATAAATATAAAAGAGGTATAAAGAGGTATGGTAAATAAATAAATATAAAAGAGGTATAAAGAGGTAAGGTAAATAAACATCTAATTATATATGAAGTATAAGGGCCAAATATCATGGACCAAATTATTATTAATACCATGCAAAAAAAAAAAACATTATTAACCCTAACATTAATATTAAAATATTAATATTATTAAATTTAATATGTTTAGATTAATACAATATTATATTTATTATATTGTAATATATATTAATATATCATGATATATGATAGAGGTGGAGAAATAGGGGGAGTGACAAGGGAGATATGGAGATTAATTGAAGGAGAGGGGAGAAGAGGAATGAAGAGAGAGAGAGTTAGAGAAGGGTAAGAGAGGGAGAGGGAGACATAAAGATGGAGGTGGGAGAGAGATAAGGAGAGGAGGGAGAAGGAGAGAGGATTGGAGGGTAGAGAGTGAGAGAGAGAGAAAGAAGGGGGAAGGGAGAGGGAGGTAGGAGAGAAAGGGAGAGAGAGAAAGGATGAGAGGAGGAGGAGAGAAGGAGGGATAGAGAGATGGAGTTGGAGGCGGAGCGAGGAAATGAAGAAGAAATACATAGAGAGGGAGTGAAAAGGGAGAGATGGAGAGAGAGTGTGTATGCTTATTGGTGAGATAAAGATGCATAGGAGTGATGGAGACAAGGGGGGAGAGAAGAAGAAAGGGGGAGTGATGGAGACAAGGGGGGAGATAAGGATAAAGGGAGAGTAACAGTAAGATAGTTGGAGAGTGAGATAGAGTGATGGGGGAAGAGAGAGGATTGGAGGACACAGAGAGAGAGAGAGAGAAAGAAAGAAAGAGAGCTGGGGGGTCAAATAGAAGGAGGCGAGAGAGGAATTATGAGAGAAAGGAAGAGAGTGATGGGGAAAGAGAGGATTGTAGGGGAGAGAGAGAGAGATAGAGAGATGGGGGAAGAGAAAGGGAGGTAGGAGATAAAGGGAGAGAGAGGAAGGAAAAGAAAGGGGACTTGAAAGAGAGGAGGAGAGAGGGGAGGAGAGAGGTAGGGATAGAAATATGGATTTGGAGGGGGAGAGAGGGAGGAATTGATATATATATATATATATATATAAAGAGAGAGAGAGAGAGAGATGGGGGAAGAGAAAGGGAGGTAGGAGAGAAAGGGTGAGAGAGGGGACTTGAAAGAGAGGAGGAGAGAGGGAGGGATAGAAATATGGATTTGGAGGGGAAGAGAGGGAGGGATTGAGAGATGGAGCTGGATGAGGAGAGAGGGAGGGAAGAAGAAATACATAGAGAGTGAGTAGTGGAGAGAGAGGGGGAGTGACAAGGGAGAGATGAAGAGGTAGTGTGTATGTTTTGGGGTGAGATAAAGAGAAAAATAAGGATATATGGAGAGAAGGGGGGAGAGAAGGAGAGAGAGAGGCATATGGTAACAAAGTTGGAAGGTGGAGATAGAGAGAGAGAGGGGGGGAGAGAAAGGAAGAGAGAGAGTGAAGAGAGGTAGGGAAAGGGATATGAAGATGGAGAGGGAGAGAGGGGGAGGTAAGAATAAAGACATAGAGGGTGAAGATGGAGAGAGAGAGAGAGGGAGTGATAAAGAAGATGGAGAGAGAGGGCGAAAGGGTAGCAGGAAGGAAGAGAGATAGAAGCGAGAGAGGGAGGGAAGGGGAAGAGAGAGAGAGAGAGAGAGAGGAGGAGGAGGGAGTGATATATAGATATATAGATTGGAGAAAGAGAGTTTATAATTTGGTGTTGATATAGAGAGATAGAGTGAGATATAGATATAGATGTAAGGTGAAGAGAAAAAAAGATAGATGGAGAGAAAGAGGCAGGGACAAGGAAATTGATAGATATGGAGTGAGAAGGAGTGTGTGTTTGGTGGGGTGAGATAAAGAGAAAAATGAGAGATGGAGGGATATATAGATATATATGGGGGAGAGAGGGAAGAATATTTATTGCCGTAGATGCATTGATTTTAGTGTAGATGGTGTTTTCTAATCCTATTTGATTTCTTGCACTAGATGAATTGATTTTGGTGTAGATGTTGATTTTTGATGATATTTGATTACTTACACTAAATGGATTTATTTTAATGTACATGATTTCTAATCCTATTTGATTGCTTGCACTAAATGCATTAATTTCAATGTAGATGATGATTTCTAATCCTATTTGATTGATTTCACTAGATGCATTATTTTTAATGTAGATTTTGATTTTTGGTTATATTTGATTTCTTGCATTAGATGAATTGATTTCAATGTAGATTATTTTTAATCCTATTTGATTGTTTGCATTGAATGCATTGATTTCAGTGTAGATGGTGATTTCTAATCCTATTTGATTTCTATCACTAAATGCTTTGATTTCAGTGTAGATGGTGATTTCTAATCTTATTTGATTGCTTGCACTAGATGCATTAATTTCAATGTAGATGTTGATTTCTAATTATATTTGATTGCTTGCACTAAATGCATTGATTTAAATGTAGATTATTTAACTAAATACATTGATTTAAATGTAGATGATTTATAATCCTATTTGATTCCTTGCACTAAATGCATTTATTTCAGTGTAGATGGTGATTTTTAATCCTATTTGATTGCTTTCACTAGATGCATTGATTTCAGCGTAGATGTTGGTTTTAAATCCTGTTTTCCTACTTGCACCAGACTCATTTATTTGAGTGTAGATGTTGATTTCTAATCATATTTGATTACTTGCATTAGATGCATTGATTTTAGTGTAGATGTTGTTTTCTATAATTATTATTTGATTTCTTGGATTAGTTGCATTGATTTCAGTGTATATGTTGATTTCTAATTTGATGTAATTAGATGTATGATGGTACAGTGATTTTAAAGTCATTGGGTTAATAGTGTGTGTGAAATGATTTCAGTGTAAGAAAAAAAAAATTGACAATGTACATTGATTTTTGTGTTATAGTAATTCAACCTATTAATATTGGAGAGCAAGAGAGACAAGGTATGATGTTTACTACAACACCTCGAGCTAAATATTTAAATGGTTTACGATTCCAACTGTCATTTTCAAATAACCAATATGAAAATATGACAAAACTAACATGGGTGAAAATAAGATTAATAGAAGAAAATAGTTTGAAATCGATCACAATGAAGACTATTCATAATTGATTACATTCTTATTATTCACAGTTTCTATCATTCAATACTATTACATTGTCACTTTGCATTCAAAATTTTATTTCATCATTAAATTTGTTTTACAGTATTTATCATCTCAACAAACTGAGGTAACTAATCAAATTTAAAATTAAAATGAATCAATAAATCTCAACATATTTAACATATTTAAAATGATTATATTAATATTTGATATATTTACATATTATTGATAAAATTAATCATATATTTGATAGATTTTTCTTGGCAGCACATGAATGAAACTAGCCTAGATTCATCTTAACTCTCGATCTATCAAACGCCGAGAGAGATCAAATCTTTCGAGGTGCAAACCTTTCCTCAAGTTTTGCACTAAAAAAAGAGGTTTGCACCTTGAGAGATTTGATCCCTCTCGGTGCTTGATAAATATGAAGTTAAAATGGATCTAGAAACGTAAGTTTCACATCTTCATGCAAAAAATAGGTTTTCACCTCGAGAGATTTTATCCCTCTCGTCGCTTCATAGATCCGGAGTTAAGATGGATCTAGGCTGGTAAGTTTCACATCTTCATGTAACTTGAAATTCCATAGTAAACATGCACAACCTTTTATTTAAAAAAAAAATCATATGACTGGAATAAATAAGGTTGCATGATAGTTACTACAAGAACTAAGCCAATTCTATCACATGTTGTTCCACCACCTTTTCCAAAGTGACAAAAACTCTTTCTTCAATCATAAGATAAAGAAATCATGAACCATGAAATATATAAACATCATTTTCAAACCAAAAATGAAAATAGTCACACACACAGACACACATATATTATTGATTTCTTGATAATATAAGAGATACTTATCTCAAAAATAATGGGAAACTGAGTCTCAGACTATGACTCTCCAGCCAACCGTAAAAAATACAACCAATTATCACTTGTAGTTGTCACCCCTGAGCCAAATTCCAAAGGTTGAGGGATCTTTTTATTTTAGGGATTCAACACATCCATCAGTAGAAATATGGAATCCAAATATTCAACCAACTCCACCCACCAGCTTAATATAACAAAGAAAACATGCAGGGATTCTAGGGACTAACAATGTCCACCCTTTAAAATAGAACATTATAGCTCCACCCAATGTAGGGATTTCATAACCCATAGTAAAGTAAAACACAACAAAGAATCTTCTAGATATCCCCTGATAATCTTTCAAGATCAATTCCTCCATCCCAACCCATTGGGATTTCTTGAGAAAAACCATATCCACTGTTCAGGCCATAGGGGACTCAAGAGGTAGGTAATTCCTCACCTAGTGATTTCTTCCAACTCCTTTTCCAGCCAGAAAATTCAGTCCATTTTTTTTTGTTCATCCTCTATTTTTAATTCCAATTTATATATCTTTATTGTTGTCCCTTTTGTTCTTACTTTTCCATCCTGAAATATTTTAACGGAAAATCGCCTATTAGAAACCCTTTCAGTAGTATCATTTTAGACAATACATGTATGTGGAACATTATTTCCAAAAACATTTTTCTTTATTAGAATTCCCCTAAGTACACCATAAACAAACCATATATCAATTAAGTGATCATCTTGTTACTATAATTCACTAAAAACAACATTTGGCAATATTTATTTTTGGTACCTAAGAAGCTAGGTCATATGGCTAAGGTCATGGTTGAGCATATTTAGATAATTTCTAATATTTTGGGTTGGGTAGTACTATTGGAGCTTGCAAGGTTATAAAAGAGGTATAACATGTGACATTTATTCATAAATAGGAAACTATAAACCCTAAATTCTATAGTTAGTCAGTGAAATTCCTAATTATTACATCGAAAAGGGAATATTCTCTTTCCATAGTAACAATAAAGCATAAGCTATAATCCTCAAGGAGTAGTACTATGAAAAATTTGTATATGTACCATCACCGCTATTGTAGTATACCTATCCCAAAATATTTTTTGCATCATGTTAACTATGATTACATACATATTTAATAACTCTTCTTGGGTGAGCCCAATGATATATTTATTTTGGGTATATCAAAAAATGTTGTTGTCATGATATTGGTTGTAAAGCAATAAGTGGAGAACAACGCTTCCAAGCAATATTTAGTGGTCCCATGGTTCAGTCTCACAACACGACCAACTCATAGAATAAATAATATGCCCCACTATCTTAGAACCAACAAAGATATAATATTCTTAGTGCCTACAACTAGAAGACAAGATGGTTGGTATTGAGTCTAGACTCAAGGAAATAAATGAAAGAATGCAAGAGCTAGGAAGAATCTTGATAAAATTATTTGGATGCTTAAAAATATCAATGTGGGAGGTCATTGATTTAATTAAAGGGAAATTTACTAACCTTGAAGTACAAACTATTTCAATATAATCTCTGCCCACACTTTCAAGAACACAATCATGGCACCATTTTCCAAAGGTTGACAGAAATAATTTCTGATGCATTGGATCCCTCAATTTAAGTTTCCCAAAAGGAACATTATGTATCTCTCCATGAAATTAGTAATGACGTACATAAAAAATACGTTAAGGCCTTATATTTGAACGTTGAACATTAGTAGTGGTGGTAATAGTATAAGAAGGCATATAAATGCCACATAGTTTGGGCCTAATTTGTGCAAGTACTTCCTACTCATTTTGAGTGTGACACACTACCTCACATGTAAAACATACACAATTATGGAGAATATTACCATGTTATAGTAATTGTAAATCCAAAAAAAGTTAAACCTAAAAGAATATATAAATAATGTTTCACCAATGGTCTCAAGGATGCATTTAAAGAATATGTCATGATGTATCAACCATAAACATGTTTGGAATCTTATGATGGAGCTAATGGAAATAAGATAGGGACCAATGCGCAAAATAAGTGATCAATGTTCACTCATCTTAACTCTCCTCTGGAAACTACCCCCAATTCATTTAACTTGTAGCTAGTATATATCCATAAGTTATATATCAAAGATATTGAAAAACATCATTTCATCTATCTTTGTTATAATTGAGATGAGTGGGATGTCAAAGGGCATAAATATAAAGAACAAAAATTATTTCAAATGGATGTATCACCACATAAATACTCAATGGAAATTCCTATTGAAGAAACACTTTAGCCATCTTTTCAAGAAACTATCCCCCAGTCCCTCCTAGTGGAAAATGAAACATGGTTACAAGTTCCTTCCAAATACTCCAAATTGTTCTCTACATCTTATCAAGATTATCAATACCACAAAACTTGAAATTAGTTGGCTACATCAACAATAAAAAAATGATTATGTTGATTGACAATGGTATCATGAATAATTTTGTTAGGATATTTAAACAATTAAGATTCATTTAAGATCAACATGGTATAATTTGTGTTTAGGTAAATGTGTGTTTAATAATGCATTTATTTTGTATGCATTAGCTACATTGTAAACAGATGGTCATGATATGTTCTATATATAGAGTGTTTTGATAGCTTACATTCTCCTCGATATTCATGGTTATGACGTGTAACACTCCATTGACCCGTGATATCTATTTAACAAACATGGATGGTAATTTGTTGATGAATTATTGTGAGAAACACTCTTGTCTATAATTTTTCCTTTGCATTAATATAGTTGCCTCGAGTAGCCACATTGGTTAAGTTCATGGACTATTTCCATCTTAGAGTGTTTTAACCATATAAAATGTTGGTGTTAAAATATCTAATATACTTTTCTGAGTTCTTATTTAAGTTGTTTGTTATATGTGGAATGCCATATTTTCTTAAAAACTATATCAAAGATTTTCTTGAAAATTACTCCTATTATTGACTAAAATCATGAGCACTAAGTTGTCACATTTCTAAGATCTAATTTGAAAACCACTTTTAGCAAGAAATTATTTTCATTACATTCAAAAGGACTTCCATTTCCATGATATACAAATATTTTTATTAAGTTTGGAGTCTAAACTTTAAATATGCTCATTATAAACTTTTATTTCTAAATTTAATATTTTAGTTTTTTTTTTCATTCCTCTTTTACAAATCTTTTTAGCATATGATTTCTCTTTCCCATGTGCTTTATGTAATCTTAAAAAAATGCGCAATAAAACCTAAATTTTTTTATTTATTTCATATGTTTTTTCCAATCCCTCTATCTGATCTCAACAAATACGAAACAGATATAAATATTTTATTTTTGGGTAAGATAATCAAGAACCATCTTTTGCATGTTTTTGTAAGTAAAGAAAAAGGGATTTTGGAGTAATCACACACATTGAGTCAACCAAAATACCTATGAATTTATTTAAGTTTATATATATTTCATTAGTTCACGTGGTTGAAATTTTCTTTTTTATTAGGAGGTTTCTCTTTTTTCAAAAATACAATTTCAAAACGTTCATGTAACTAATAGTCATTCAAAATTTTATTGTAAATTGAAAATAATTTATTGTAAATTGTATTTTGTATAATTTATAAAAGTGAGTCACTGTAAAGTAGAATTAATGTTGTTTTTAAATAATAAAATAGATTTAATATTATTTTTAGTTTTTTCATGCAACCTTAATTTATAAGGAAAATCTGTTGTACAATTCATTATAAATTATTCTATAAAATTATGTTACTTCATAAGTAATTTACCTATAAACTCAAGTTTATAGGAAATGTTGGAGAAGGAATGGAAAATTTCTTTTACTCTAGATGAGTCAACTTCTACCTCTCACATAGTTCTTTGGTCACTTTTTATAAATTAGCATAAATTTCAGATTTAATGTTTATATTTATTTTATTTAAAAAACTTATTTATTTGAGATAGTTCCATCAATCTAGTTAGTTTTACATTTTTAATTCGTACCATCTACATATTTAATATGACTACTCCAAGTAAATTTTTTGTTACTAGTACCACCTACTTTTCATAGAAATTCGATATGGAGGATGTGTTAAGGTGTAAAGGATTTTATCGAATTACATTGGGAAAAGAAAAATCTCGTACTAATATATAGTAATAATGTTGACGCATGAAGATTAATTTGAATTCCCATTTATCCCTTTGTAATATTTTAGCTTTGCGGAATTTATGACTTAAGATGAAGCTTCGAATAAGCAAAATATGGTGTTTGGCCAATAGAATATTATTAGACCCAATCAACTTGAAAATATATATTGTCTTTAAGAATTATGATTTCCTTTGCATTGAATTTTCTTTATATAAGTTCAAAACATTTAGTATTTTACTTCATGACCATAAAATTTTATATCAAGGTCTATCCATTTATGTTACTGTTGCTAAGATTGATATTGAATATTCTACTTTGGTATCTACTTTTTATATCATTAGAGAATCTCTAGGTGTTGCATATCAAGATTGTACTATTGAATCTTTTGTGATTATCTGATTAGAGAATAAGATAATCTCCCACATCTTGGAGTGATCAACACAATAAGTACATCTAATAGATCCTTATTGGTGTAATAGAAGCAAAATCCTTGAAATAAAATGAAAATAAAGGGTCCCAAACCTTCTCAATCAACTTTTACTTGAAATGGTGACAAACGCCCAAATTCACATGTACAAATATTTGAATACATTATAATTCTTGTGGATGATATAGTCCTCTAGACTGTATATGTTGTAAAATGATGGGCACTTTAGAAGAAAAAATGAGTAAGGAAAATATAAATATTGGTTCTTCTTCATCTAATACTTCATCTTATGGGCATGGACTCTCTTCTTTTGGTTTATCCTTCAATGCAAGGTCTACCTCTTCTAATAAGAGGATGAATAATGTTGGAGCATATTATCATATGGCTAACAATAAAGCTGACATTCTACTCGTAATTATTGTAACATTAAAAAAGTAATTGTTAGTGATGATATATCTCTTTACTTTGTAGGCTGTCACACAATTAAAGTAGATAATGATTATTATTTGTCGCAATTCTTCCTATAGTGTTCTATTAATATATAAAATCAATCAATTGGATGGAGGAAAAATAGTATTGTTTTCAAATCACAAAGTTGTAATCAAGGATTCAAGGGATACTAAGCATGTCCTAACAACTAGAATAGTTTATTATATTACTAAGTTGTACAATATTAATAAATTTGGGTCACATATTTTCGATAACCATTTAGAACTCATAGTAATGACTTGAGCAAACTTTGGTGTAAGTGATTTTATCATCTAAGATATCACTAATTACAATAACTATGTAATCAAAATATGGTTATTGGTTTTCCTCTAATTTATTAGAGAGATGTTTTTTCTTATGGCTATATTTCCAACAAGCATCATTAGGACACTTTTGATGAATTTTCCTCTTAGCACACTTCAACCCATTTATATATTTTCATCGTGGTTTGGGTGGTTCTCTCTCTTCTCCTTATTTATATAGGTACAAGTACTTTTGATATTTCATTGATGAAATCTGCATATTCACTTTGGTTTATTTAATAAAAGGTTAGATTAAATTTGTTAACTTGTTCTTTTGATACAAGCACCTCATAGAAAAAAATATGGAAATAAAATACAAAAGTCAAGAACATATAATGGATGTGAATATGTTCACAAGAAATTAAAAAAATTCCACATTACTTAGGGCATTCAAATGAAACATACGGTTCCATATGCACTGCGTGAAATTCATTAGAATGTGTCAAAAGGTATTATTGACGTACAATTTAGTTTGGGATATATTATAGTTCAAGGGGAATCCTTTGTTTTATGGCTTCACTACATCAAATTGGGTCGATGACCTTGATTATTAGAAGCCTATTGTAAGTTATTTTGTTAGCCTTGGTTTCAGACATGTCATTTGAGCTTGTAAGAAGCAACAAGTTATTGATATTTCTTCAATACAACTGTAGTACCACAATAGTTAGTGAAAGTCAAGAATGCTAGTGGCTCCAATATATTCTTTACTATTTTATGATTCTATTAGTAGAATATTACCACCTCTACTACACCAATTAGTTGCCATCAAGCTCAATATAGATCTAGTTCAAAATTAGAACAAAGCAAATTGATATACAAATTCACTTCTCATTCATGGTTGATATGAACCTTGTGCTCTAAAAATGAGAAGTAATCATTAATTAAATTCCAATTTGAGGGGGAAACCTTATTGCATCATGAATATAATGTACACGACAAGATTTAACAATCCTAATATTAGGTCTTCTTAGTATACATATATTGGAGACAAGTGATACAATTATAATAAAATGAGACCATGAAAGGTTCTATCCAATCTCCTAATATAAAACTAAAATAATAATGAATTCTTATTAGAGCCTAAAGGCCATAATATATCCTCACTTTTATAAAAAAACATTTCCCACCAAATCTTGTAGTTGATGGCGTTTATTCATAAACTAGTCACTTTCACAAGTGGATTCTTCTAGAGGCATTTTGTTCCACTTGATTAGGTACTCCATAATTTTTCTATTTCAAATAAATAGACAATATTGATTCATAACATTTTATGGTTTAAGAATCAACTTCGCTTCTTCATCTAACTCCATAAGTTCTCTTTACACTAGCGTAGTTTGTTTGCAAACATTTTCACTGAAGATACATGAAAATCCTAATGAATGTGATAATAAGTTAAATCTAACTCATAGCCCACTTGTAAAATCTAGTGAATAATCTTGTAGTGTCCTTAAAATTTTGGAGCTAATTTTTTGTTCTTCTTTTTCTTCACCATATATTACTTATAAGTTTGTAGTCTAAAAAATATACAATCACCCTTCTCAAATTTTCTTTCACTTTGACCTTGATTTGCTTGTTGCTTCATCTTGGTTTGCTCCAATCGATGGCTTTCCATAAGAATTTCCAATTCTTCTTCATATGTGACTCTATTGCTTGTACTTTGGGATTATCTTATAAAAAATATAAGATAACGCTAGATTATAGAATAGGTGATTTGATATATATCATCATGCAATTGGTTGGTAGTAGACATGTTATTTATAAAAATAATCCTATTTTTTTATAAAGTTTTCTTGTTAACATACTGATCATCTAGGAATTTTTTTCTCTAGAGTACAAGTCCAATGACTTGGTTCCTAGTGCCATGTGGAATAACATTCTTTAAATCCACAACCACAATTAAACTCTAATCATGGAATATGCTAGCTAAAACCAAGATTTGTAGAGATTTCATATACTTAATGTTGAGTATTAGAATATATCATAAATGTTAGCCTCACTATAAAAAAACATTCCTAAACTATAAGTAAAAATATATTCAATTATTCCTTGGGACTTATCATTTTATAGGGATTTCATATACTTAATTACGTCTATAAAATTTTTCCTCAACTATAAGAATAAGTATATTCAATTATTCCTTGGGCCTTATCACTTTATAAGTATTTCATAATTATTAGAAAATATAGCTTTTAATTACGCCGTAAGGCATTCTTATTTGAAAAACACTTCCCTAGCCACCAATGTGTCCATGTCTGAGCCATTGGATCAAATGTTAGACGATTGAAATGTTTTAGGCCATTAGATCCACAAGTAAATAGTTTTATATTTTTTTTATAATGTTAGTTTTTTTCTTTTTCTTCTTTTTAATAAGTTAAATTGATTTTGGGTGTATAATAGAAATGTTGTAATGTCATGTTTAACATGTTGACTATGTCACATTACGCAAAAATAAAAATAAAAGTAAATTAAATAAAAAGATTGACATAATGTAATGAACATTTTAACTAGGTCAAAATACAATAAAAAATAAAAATAATAAATAAAATAATAATAAGCTATAAAAAACAACCCATGGTATTCATGTGGAATATATTTTATTTAAAGGACGAAATTAAGATGACCTAGATCAATCTTGACTCTGGATCTATCTAGAGCCAAGATGGATCAAATGTCTTCATATGCAAACCTCTTTTAGAGTGAAAAGAGAATTGATCCCTTTCATAAATAATATAGATCTAAACTAACTACTTAATAAAATTATTTTTAATTGTTTATAACCATTATTCTCTTAAAATTTTACTTAATAAAATGTATCTAAATTTTCATACATCCAAATATACATAGTTTTTTTTGTTCTACATTATTTTTGTTACAACTATTTTATTATTCAAAAAAGACATGGTTTTTTTTGTTATATATTATTTATGTTACAACTATTTTATTATTCATGAGTAGTATTTATTAATATATAAAAAATTAAATTAATAATGAAAATTTTTAAAATATGTGAAATTATTTCATAGGACATGATTTATCTTGAGCAATAATGATGAATGTTCATAATTCTCATTTTTTAAATAGCACTAAATTTATATCTAATTACTTAATTGTAATAGTTTGTAATTACATAACAGTTTGTAACTACATACATACTCTTTCCGATTTTTTTATTATTAATGAATATCAAATTATATATATATATATATATATATATATATATATATATATATATATATATATATATATATATATATATATATATATATATATATATAATTACCTAATTGTAGCTAAAAAATATTACATCACATTATCTCACAAAATATATCTAATGCTATAAGGATCTCATGTGATAACAATGTTTTAAATCATGATAAATAGGTGACAGCCAAGAATACATTTTAGCCACAAGAAAAAAAATCACAACAACTCACATAATATGATTTATCTTGAGCAATAATGATGAATGTTCATAATTCTGATTTTTTAAATAGCACTAAATTTACATTTAATTACTTAATTGTAATAGTTTGTAATTACATAATAGTTTGTAACTACATACATACTCTTTCCAATTTTTTTATTATTAATGAATGAATATATATATATATATATACTTAATTGTAATAGTTTGTAATTACATAACAGTTTGTAACTACATACATACTCTTTTCGATTTTATTATTATTAATGAATATATATATATATATATATATATATATATATATATATATATACCTAATTATAGCTAAAAAATATTACATCACATTATCTCACAAAATATATCTAATGCTATAAGGATCTCATGTCATAAAAATGTTTTAAATCATGATAAATAGGTGACAACCAAGAATACATTTTAGCCACACGAAAAAAAAATCACAACAACTCACATAATATATCCAAGGTTGCAACAAACCCCATACATAGTGATGGACATCATGAGAATTTTAGTGAACATAGAAAACCACCCTAAAAATTATATACTCTTCATCAATTTAGAATAACCTAAGATGTCTAGATTGGATGGTGAGGTGGGTGGTACAATAATTGAGGATACTTCTTAAAGGGTAAGGGAATTTAGATACTCTATCCTTCCACCAAAGCTATAAAAAGTGAGACTTGTAGATTATAGTTTTACAAAATTGACACTATGTGATTACGAATAACTTACAAAAATTAGGTATTTTAAAAGGTATTTAAAAAGTAATAAGAGGAAGGTACACAAGGGCCATGGTAATTAATGTGATTCTTTGTAATATTTTTATTTAAAATAGTAATTTTTATTTGTATTATTTTTAAATGAATATTGTTAAATGTGTTGTAATATTTTTATTTAAAATAGTAATTTATATTTGTATTTTTTAAAATGAATATTGCTAAATGTGTAATTGAGTAAAATGTATTAAATTGATATTCTATTTTTTAAGATATTTATTCAAAAAATTCAAAGTATGGTGAGTTTTGTTTTATTAAGCTTTGAGTCTAGATGTGCCTTGAAACTCCTCTCCTCCTCCCTGTACAAATTTAAACAATGAGGCACAAGGTAGTTGTTGCATATAGAAAAACTTATATATGATAAGAAAAATGTGGTGCTCTATTGTAATTTTCTCTACAAATCTGATGGCAAGTGTGCTCTAAATGTTGAAAATTTCATGGTTAATGTAGTATAAGCTACATGAAAATTTACAGTCTTGTATACAAGATCAAGAAAGCTATGCCCAATATCCAACACCATAGAGCAAGAAATTTTCACCAATTCAATAGTTGCCTATGCCCAATATCCAACACCATAGAGCAAGACATGTTCACCAATTCAATAGTTGCTTCCAAATCTCTCTTAGTGCTAGAGTTGTTTTCTCAGTAAAGTTGAAAGCCATCATTGTTTCATATAGGAGCATTTAGTTCTTATAAGAAAATTGTGATATTGTCTATTATCCCTTTTTAGTTTTTTAATGATTCAATTAAGATTAACATTTGTACGTTGTCATGAGGAGAATTTTTTTTTTTCATAATTACCTTTTATAACTCTACGAGGTTCTTCATATTGGCTTTGTTTTTAATAAATGGAACTCAATTATATATTTAAAAATATGATTAGGTAAGAGAATTTTAGGATTATAATTTTTTTTCCAAGTTGACAATGTGAATGTTTATTTACCTAAATTTGGCTCCCATATTCAATACCTCCCCATGGGGTTTGAGGATAATATGATGCAGGAGCATCCAACTCAGGGTAGACAAAAAAATAGGTTTTTATCTCACTGTTATGTTGTTTTCTGATAGGTCATTGAACCTGTAACTTTTAAATTTATTTTAGGAGATTTTTCATTAGGATTAGGAAGCTGATTAAGTTCTCTAGGATTAATTAGCTATTTTCTTTTCATTTTAATTTAATATTACAATTTCTTTCTATTTCTAGAAGAACATAAGCAAAGAATATTGTTGTAACGAAACGACTGACAGTTTAAAAAACTGGAAACTACTTTTTCCTACCATGATACAAAAGGGAAAAAATATTTTCTGTAGGATTCGATTTTCCATCATAATAAGAAAACAAATAGAACGAAAGTTGAAAACAACAGAACCATCTGTGACTAAAACGTTTTGCAACCAGATTATGTTTTATTTTCTTACTGTCTATTATTCTTTTACTGTCATGCTGTTATGTATACAATATTAACAGATTATGAATGTAAACAAATACGAATTGGAGAAAGAAAATTGCACCCAGGTACTGGAAGAACTTTCAAATTTCCATATAGAACTTCAGAATCAAATGACAAGTTTACACAGACAAATATAGTTTTGCTTCTCTATCTCAAACACTTCAGAACCAACAAGAAATTACGAACAGTGCCAGGTAATCTCATAAATTCATATAAGTAAATTTATATTTTTCTTGTATTTACGGAATTAAAACAAAGAGAGACTTCGTATAGTATATTGGAGATTGTCTGAAAGGCTTAGGCATAGCCAGAGGTGGTTTTGGTTTCAAAACCCCAACAGAGAAAGTGAAAACCCCGAGGGCAAGATCCTGTTCCAACTGAAGAAAAATTGATGTGATTGGATAACCATATGCTATGAAAATTCTCTTATTATATAGGAAGCACAACAACCTTTTACATATACATCGATAACACCCGTCAACGGGAACTACGTCACAAAGACCAATGACTATTTAAAAAGACAAAACCTTAGCACTACAAAGGTATCTCAAGGAAAAAACCCTACCCTTAGGGTCTCGACAACTTAAGGAGGAAAGTGGCCAGGAATTGCGAGTTAGCGAGGACCTACAAATTCAAAGAAATGGTTCAGAATCAAACTCTGTAGCATTTTTTCTTAATTCAAACAAATTTACAAGAGCGAGTGTTAAAAATGGAAAGGAGGGTTTCAGAGTGACTGAGGGTAGACAAAAAGAATAGGTTTTTGTCTCACTGTTACGTTGTTTTCTGACAGATCATTGAACCTGTAACTTTTAAATTTATTTTAGGAGATTTGTCATTAGGATTAGGAAGATGATTAAGTTTTGTAGGATTAATTAGCTATTTTCTTTTCATTTTAATTTAATATTACAAATTCATTCTATTTCTAAAAGAACACAGGCAAAGAATATTGTTGTAACGAAGCGGCTGACAGTTTCAAAAACTGGAAACTACTTTTTCCTACCATGATACAAAAGGGAAAAAAATATTTTCTGCAGGATTCGATTTTTCATCATAATAAGAAAAAGAACAGAACGAAAGTTGAAAACAACAAAACCATCTATGACTAAATCATTCTGCAACCAGATTATGTTTTATTTTCTTACTTTCTATTATTCTTTTACTATCATCATGTTATGTACACAATATTAACAGATTGTGAATGTAAACAAATACAAATTGGAGAAAGAAAGTCGCACCCAGGTACTGGAAGATCTTTCAAATTGACACACAGAACTTTAGAATCAAATGAAAAGTTTACACAGAAAAAGATAGTTTTGCTTCTCTATCTCAAACACTTCAGAACCAGCAAGAAATTACGAACAGTGCCAGGTAATCTCATAAATTCATAGAAGTAAATTTATATTTTTCTTGTATTTACGGAATTAAAACAAAGAGAGACTTCACACAGTATATTGGAGATTGTCTGAAAGGCTTAGGCACAGCCAGAGGTGGTTTCGGTTTCAAAACCCCAACAGAGAAAGTGAAAACCCCGAGGGCAGGAACCTGTTCCAATTGAAGAATAGTTGATGTGATTGAATAACCATATGCTACGCAAGTTCTCTTTTTATGTAGGAAGCAAAACAACCTTTTAAAAATACATTGATAACACCCATCAATGGGAACTATGACACAAAGACCAGTGACTATTTAAAAAGACAAAACCCTAGCACTACAGAGGTATCTCAAGGAAACAACCCTACCCTTAGGGTCTCGATAACTGAAGGAGGAAAGTGGCCAAGCATTGCGAGTTAGCGAGGACCTGCAAATTCAAAGAAACGGTTCGGAATCAAACTCTGTATCATTTTGTCTTAATTCAAACAAATTGAAAAGAGTGAATGTTAAAAATGGAAAGGATGGTTTCAGAGTGAATTACCAGCAAAGTCCAGGTGTCGAATGAAGAAGAAAAACGCTTGTTGGAACCGACAAAACCTGCTAGCGAAGGAGCCAAACCGGTTAGTAACCTCATAAAATTGTGGAAGAAGCTAACAGCATAGAAAGAGAGTTTACCTGTGTTTTTTTCGAAGTTGAAAGTGAACGCAGGGATTCTTCGCAGCCCCAACCTGCAATAGTAGACGACCACAGTTAATTTCACAGTTTAGAATACAGAGGGAAGAAGTCTAAGAACGAGAAATTGGACCCATACAGCAAAAGTTAACACTAAATTTTACCAATTCGACGAAGAGGCATGGCTTGCCATCGCAGGGTTTGTTAAAACCCTTGCCAAAGTAACTAGCACAACGAGAGCAGTAAAGGACCATCTTAACAGAGGTTAAGACCCAAAAGTTACCTCACAGAATTGAAGAAACCCATCGGCGAAACCCTCATGAAACTTCGAGGAACAGTCAAAGTCTGGAAACTGTCTCTAAAACTTAGTTAGTGAGAAATTGAGTATAGTCAAGTGGAGCTGATTTGTTTAACGTGGGAGTAATGCTCGAAAATCAGAATAGGTGTTGAATAACGCGCCAAATCACGAGGAAAAACTCATTACTTAGGGAGGAGTTATAACAAATCAACTAAAATCTGCAAGTACGTCTGAGCAAACACAAAAAAAATCACATGTATGATATCCAAACTTATTAACCCATCAATGCAATAGTGACTTGGCAAGCTGTAAGCTGTGAATGACATTTACATTTAAGTTTTTGTTGAAGAATTGTGTGAGAGAAATTGTGGTTGAGGGTTGGGCCCCATCATAATAGGTAATGGAAATTCCACGACATATAAAACAAATAATTTATACATCAAAAAATCAGTTCTATATATTATAGTAGTTCTAGCTTGAGAAATCTTTCAATTTTGCATTCAATTCTTTATTGATAAAGTTTTTCTACTTAGTAGGGAGTACAATAATTTTGCAATCAAATAATAGGAGAAAACATATTCACAATATAATTTATTTGAATAAATAGATGTGTGTAAAATAGTTTAATAAGAAACTGAATTTGTAATTATAAAATATAAAACTATAACTTGAAATTGTGAAATTACTCTGTATTTTTTGTTTCTTATGTATATAAAGAAAGAATAAACGAAGTTTGGAGTTAAGAAAATAAACCATAACATAAAGAACAATATCTCCTTCCAAAAATGTCTCCATATTAAAATGACATTCACTTTCTTGTATACCAAGACTATTGTTATTCATATACAATATACAATTTTTGTTATTCATATACAATATACAATTTCTGACCAGCATGAAATTACCATTGGGATAGGTAGATGAACTTGGAGTAAACTCTAATTCTGTTAATAAAATTTCTCTTTATTTACATATATGTTAGATAGATTATACTTCAATGTATTTAAAATATAGTATTTGAGTTAGATGCTCATTTCATGCTTGTTTCAGAGGATTTTTAATCACCAAAGGATTTTCACCCCCAATTTCCTATTTCAATATCTATAACAAAATTTTTATATATGTGAAAAGATTATGTTGGTTTATATATATGTTTTCACCCACAATTTCCTATTTCAATATCTATAACAAAATTTTCTGGTTGATAACTCTTAGCATCAATATTTTTGAAACCTCCACGACCTGCTTCCATGGAAGCAAAAATTGCCTTTCATTCCTTTAGGATGGCTCCTTCTTTGCAACAACTTATTTCTTCTAGACTACTCTTTCTTATAGTATTGCTTTAAGATGCTTCTTTTGCAACATTTAGTATAATTACTAGTTATGATTATTAGAAAAAATAGTAAGCTATAGCCTCACTATAAGAAAATATTCCTAAACTATAAACTTAAATATATTCAATTATTCTTTCGAACTTATAAGAATAAGTATGTTCAATTATCCGGGGGACTTATCACTATGAAATTAGTGACGACCCCTTCATACACAAACACACGTTTTTAATGAGTTATTCAACAATAATTCTTTAGAAGTGTAGCCAAGGGGTTACCATAGAAATCATTGGTCTTTACATACACATATGCATAGTTATCCAATTTTATCTTTACATACGCAGATGCATACAGCCATAGTTACCCATTTTTATTTCTTATTTTCTCTTTACCAATTAATTTGGTGTTTGTTTTTTTTCAAATTAACATAAGTAAATAAATAAAACTAAAAAAAATGTTATCCGATATATTAACTTGAATAAAAACACAATTTATTTGAAAATAAGAAAAATATGTTTCTTATTGAGAATGATCCCAATATTTTATGATAGGTTTCTAAAACAGATCTTGCACTATGATATGATCTCAGCATAGAGCAAGAGGGACGACACGATTATCTATGCAATATATCTATATGTCTTAATTAGTAGAGTCTGACCCGCCTATCCTGCACATATGCACTCTCCATGCAAAATAATTAACTTACGCGGATTTCTACTAGATTATAAATTAAATATTCTTACCTGAATATTGCATGCGACATGAATCATACAGTATGCACGAGAGAGAGAGACGTGTTTGGTATGTAGAACTAGTGAAGCCAGGAGAGGTATCTGCATCTTGTGAGGCCTGGGAAATTTGGGATTGAGAGGAGAAGGTGGTCTCTGCTCATCAATAGGAGAGGAAGCTGACTGATGTTTGTTTTGAATTGAAAGGAATGGTATGGGAAGGGATAGTTGAGTTGAGGGTTTATATAAAGGGAACAAACGCCCATGATAGTAGGGAGGCGGTGGAGATGATGGTATGGTTGTTTGATCATGTATCATGTGGGCCGTCGGTCTAAGGAAAGGAATACCTTCGGTGCAGCTTCTGCAACGCGTTGTAGGCTCCTTTTTCAGGTTCGTGTTCACAACAAAAGGATTACTTTGGGTAATATTCTACTTATTAACTGTACTTGGTGGTGGGGACGTTCTGCTTCTCCTTCCCTCACTTCACCTTACGTAATTTTTACGTCGACCCGACCCAACCCGACCCGACCAGACGTTTGTCGATAAATTTTTTAGATTATTTAATGTACACGTTAACCAGAAGCGGGGATGGTGTGTTATGTCGATATTATTTCGCAGAAGCTAAGGATTTACAAAATTTCTGAGCTTGCTGTATTTGATTTTAAAAATTAGTAATGAAAATAAATTTTTAATAGTTATATAATTTGAGTGAGTTTAATGGTCAAGAGCATGTTTTTTTCCCTAAAAAATTATAGGTTCAAAATTAGAGAGATAAAATATGTATGTCTTGATAGACTTAACAGTGAAATTACTTAAAATAAATTCCTTATCCCACAAACAAAAAAAGTCTCATACACCAATTTAACTTCTAACTTAATAATAATAATAATTTTATCATATCTAATATGAAAGAAATTTTTCAACACAAAGTTTATTTAAACTTATTTCATACAATGTTGCACTCGTTTCACAAACAAGTCTGTGAAACTTGTTCTTGTTTGTCCCCCTTGTATACTCTTATAGTCCCACACACATAATCGTATAAAGAAAATCCTTAAACTTACTTGCCACGAACAGAATCGAAGTAACGTTGGCATCTAATTTTCTCCATGGGGCTATCATATTGTAATCATTGTAGATGACTCATTTATTCGTTTAATGAATTGGGATTTTTAGTATGGGTCGTCATTTCATTTTAAAATGTAATTTTTTTATGTTTGTAATTAAAAGAATTCATAATTAGGTTGATTTTGTATTTGTGTGATATAGTGTTGATTTATTTTTTATTATTATTATGATTTTTAGGTGTTTATATATGTTTTTTTAATTGAGAAAATTTGAACTTTAACTCTTATACTTCATATAAAATTTCATAACATTGTTATCACTAATTGAGCTTTCCTCAAAAACATAAATAATTATATTTATGATACGATATTTCAATTCCATATTAAATTCAACAATAACTTTAATGTTAAATTAACGCTGATTTTAAATTAATAAGAAATAAAATATATTTGTTTATTTATATTTGTCATTAAGATATTGTTTTATTAGTTTAGGAAACTAGAAACCACTAAGAACTTTTTATTTATAAAAAAAGGAAACACTCAGATTGTTTAACTATTTAGACTATATATCACATATGTAGATAATCGGGATTGAAACGTATGATTTTTAAACAGGAAACATACGTTTCTGCTCAGAAATAAGAATATATATACAAAAATCCTTTAAAAATATGTGCACCATCCACCATCACCGAAATAAGAGGAAGAGGCCAAATGACCCTCATACTAGAATTCGTGTACTCTACAAATTATAAAACCTTATAAAGATTAGCTCATAAATTATATCCACCATCACCGAAATAAGAGGAAGAAGAAAAATGAGCCCATAACACTACAGTACGTGTGAGCTGCAAATTACGAAAAGTTTAAAAGAACAGCTTATAAATTATATGAATTGCTTGTATCAATGCTAACCCTCTGAGTATAAACTCTTTAGCGTATTTATTTATTATTATTCCAGGTATAAAATCTTCATAAAAATTATTTGATATTCATGCCCTTCACACTTTATAAACTTGCATGTGTTAATGTTAAGAAGCTTGCATGTGTTAATGTTAATAAGTATAAACCCTCACATGTTTTAAACTTGCATGTGTTAATGTTAAGAAGCTTGCATGTGTTAATGTTAATAAGTATAAACCCTCACATGTTTTAAACTTGCATGTGTTAATGTTAATAAGTATAAACCCTGACAGGTTTTAAACTTGCATGTGTTAATGTTAATAAGTATAAAACCTCACAGGTTTTAAACTTGCATATGTTAATGTTATTAAGTATAAACCCTCACAGGTTTTATTTGATACTAATTTAACCTGTCACACTTCACACGATAAAAAAAATTACATCAACTAAAAGGAACATCAAACTACTATATAGTTAACAAGAAATCGATGAACAAAGCCCATTTACCTAAAACTAAAAACGGAACGATAACAACGGTGTGACCATAGCTTATGCTATTTAAACTATTCAAATTATACAAATATTTTATCATAGTTTTCTAAAACAGATATTGCACTGTCATCTGATCTGAGCACAGAGGAAGAGGGATGACAAGATCTGTCTATGCAATATATCTATATGTCTTAGCTACTAGTGTCCGAGCCGCTTCTCCTGCACATGCGTACTCTCCATATTATTCTATATATAATATAAACGTTGCGACTCTTCCACCATCCTACAATACAATGAACAAGACGAAATGATTTAACTTCAGAGGATTTCCACTAGATTATAAATTAAAATATTGTTACCTGAATATTGCATACGACATGAATCTTACAGTATGCACGAGGGAGATCTAAGTGTTTGGTATGTAAAAGTAGAGGAGCCAATAGAACTTACGCTAATTAGTGGTACTTGGGAGGAGGCACCGCATAGCTGCCACCGTGGCGATCTTGAGGGGGTGGAGATTTGTGAAGATGGGGAACATGTAAGGGATGGACAGGCCTGGCATCATGAATAGGCTTGTTCGTGTGGTGGTTGGAGGGAGTAGGTACCTGCATCTTGTGAGGCTTGGGGATTTTGGGGTTGAGAGGAGAACGTGGTCTGTGCTCATCCATAGGAGTGGGAGGTGGCTGGTGTTTGTTTGGAGTGGGCTTTGGGTTCCTATCATGAGGAGCAAACGGTGGCATCATGTGGACATGGGAATCTAGTGGTACAACTCGGGGTGGAGGTCTAATGGGATAATGGGGTTTCCCTGGAGGAGAAGGGAAACCCCATTATCCCATTAGACCTCCACTTGGGGTGGTACAACTCGGGGTGGAGGTCTAACCAGGAAATGAATCTTGAAGATGATTTTCAAGAGTGGCAGCTTTTCTCTCGCTTGGTTCCACCAAATAGTGTCAATGTTTCTGATCTTCACACCCTTGGTCGAAGGGATTTTGATATATCCTTTGACTGGCAAGGTACAACTCTTTCTGATGATGTGGCCGAAGAAGCTATTAATTTTATAAGGAATGCAATATCTAGGGGTGATCTTGGTGACCTTTCAAATAGAACATTTGTCTCTCTGGATTCATTGGCAGAAAAACAACGACTTGCTTTTGAAATCGTTTTAAGGCATTCTGCTGAATATGAGATTCGTGAAGCTCTTCTTATGATTATTCAAGGCACTGCAGGCACTGGCAAGTCTTTCCTTATCCAGTGTATTTTTGAGGCTCTTTCTAATCTGTCAAGTAATGGGAAAAGTTCTTTGCTTCTTCTTGCCCCAACAGGAATAGCTGCTTTCAATATACATGCAAAAACAATACACTCTGCTTTGAAAATCCCAATTAGAGATATGAAACCACTACAGGGTCAATCATTGGCACTATTCCAAGAGGAAATGAGGCACATTCGATATATATTGATTGATGAAATGAGCTTTTTAGGATCAAGGTTGTTCATGCAAATAGATGCTCGATTACGAAAAGCATTTCCAGATAAAAAGAATTGTCCTTTTGGTGGTAGATCCATGATCCTTGTGGGTGACCTTGGCCAGCTACCTCCTGTGAGAGATAAGCCTTTGTATGCAGGTAATACAGCAGGGAAAGTCTTATGGAAAAAATTCAATATTGTTGTCACTCTTGACACAATATTTCGCCAACAAGGGAGCGATGAGAAACAATCTTGTTTTCGTCGAGTTCTCAATAACATAAGAAACGCAGAACCTGTTCTTGATGATTGGGAGTTTCTTATGTCGCGGGCTGATATCAGGTTGCATCCTAGAGAAAGGGATTTATTTAATGCAGTAGTTCACATGTTTCCAAAAAATAATTTGGTCTCCTTCCATAACAGACATATGTTGAAATCATTAAATTCTCCAATTGCACGATGTATTGCTGTGAATTCAAGGCGTTCAGAAATCAGTGGTGCCGATGATGATCAACTGGACCATGAAGTTTTGTTGTGCCGTGGCCAGCGTGTTATGTTGACATGTAATTTGTGGGTTGAAGCTGGCTTGGTGAATGGTGCACTTGGGTATGTGAAGGAAATATTTTATATGCCCAACTCTAAGCCACCTGAGCTTCCAATGTTCACAACTGTTATTTTTGATAAGTATGTTGGTGTTCCGTTTGATGCAAGAAATCCAAACATTGTGCCTATCACACCAGTGATAAGAGGAAATCGAAAACAAATTCCTTTAAAGATGGCATGGGCTCTTACAATTCACAAGTCACAAGGTTTGACTTTAGAGCGAGCATCAATTGATATCGGGAATAGAGAACAACAAGGGCTGGCCTTCACAGCCATATCAAGAGTGAAATCAATAGATGGTTTGCGCATTGCACCGCCTTTCTCTTATCAGCGGTATGCCAAGATGAATAATAGTGCGTATGTTACAATTAGGAAGAAAGAAGAGGAGAGATTGAAGTCCATATCACTATGATATGCAACTATTTATATAATAATAATGCTTTTGATATATTAATGACATGTCTACATTCATCAAATTCATAGTAGTATTTTGGATTGTTGTTTACATCGTTTTTTCTGTTCTTTAATTTTCTTGTTTTTATAATGTCATTTTTTGTTATTTTTCTTACAATGAACCATTCACAGGTAGAAAACTAGTTACACGAGCCAGCCATTAAAAATCAATATGGAATTCCATATCACTGTCACATGTAGCTAATAGTGTTTTGACATATTTATAGAATGTTTTATAATTGTTTTTATTATCGTCTCTTTTTTCATTTAGTATAGGAATTCTTTTGATGTATTAATTAGCTGAATACATTCATGAGATGAAATATAGTAATATATGAGAAATTCCAGACATCATTTTTCATGTTGTTCAATATACCTCCACTTTTTAGTCGCTATTGTTCTTTTCTTTATAGTAAACCATTCAGACATATATAGCCAGTTTTATTACCCAATCATTAAATTCAAAATTTAAGTCCATATCCCTATTACATGAAATTAAAAATATTTATCAATGTCGTTTGCTAAATGTGTTGTGGTTTGGTTCAATGACAAGATATTTATATTTGTTAATAATATTGGACTACAATTAATATATACATTGAAATTAATTTAAATACAAATATTGAATTACTAACATTATTAAAATTTCATTATAAACATTGAGTTTAGAATTTTGTGTATATAGATATTTATAAACTGATTTTGTGTATATATATATTTATGCTATGTGTATATATATATTTATAAACTGATTTTAAATATTGAAAATTGATTTTTAAATAATACAAATTAAATCAAATTTCAATAAAAAACTTCAAAATATATAATAATTTGAAAACTTTATTTAAAATATTTCCCAAATAAACTAATATATTCTTCAAAAAAAATCTCAAATAACCTAATACATTCTTTCAAAAAAACTTCTGAAATAAACTAATATATTCTTAAAAACACTTCCCAAATAAACTAATATCTTCTTAAACAAAAATCTTCTCAAATATACTAATTATATTTTAAAAAATTATATTATATTTTAATGTTGTTTTATTTAGTTTCACAAGTTATTTTATTAATATGATTAATCATAATATTAAAAAAATATGAAAATATATTAATCAAATTTACACAAATACTTCAAATATAAATACAAATATAATTATATTCAATGCAACATCAATTACATGCTTGAGTTAGAGAATACAATTTTAACATTTCAACCCAGTATTTTTAATTTGAACTTGAACTTGAACTAAGCAATTGATTCTCAACTCAATTACATGCGGCCTTCAATTTATTCTTAACTTCAAATTATCTAATACGCTATTTTAATCTGTCCCAATTATTATGATTACAATTTAAAAATACGTTATTATTATAATTTGATGGAATTCTTTTAAAATATAAAATTTCATTGAGTTTTTTTTAAGATAATAAAATTTATATATGTTTGCTGAAATTTGTAGTTTTTTTAATAATTTGATTATTTATAAAATAATTAATAACAATTTTATTATTTCTAAAAATATCAAAAAGGGAATAATTTTTTCTTTACCATCTTTTATATATATATATATATATATATATATATATATATATATATATATATATATTGAGAATTCAATTTTATTATAATTAAAAGAGTTTAGAATACTTTATTGTAAAAGAGAATTAATGTGCAGAGCTAGATTGGAACATGTGTAACATAGTCGAAACTTTGCTTGGAATTTGAATGTTTGTGCCTGCAAACAAGGTTGGATGCAACTAGTATTCCTTTATTTATGAGATTCTATATGGTTTACCATCAAACCATCTCTAGTAGGAGTTGCAAGAAATTTCTTTAACAATATCAATACAGTTTAATTATTTACTTCTTTTAGGTAGATTTACTATGGGATAATGTAAATTTCTGGAATTTTTATTCTGAGTATCATAATTAAAAAATTATGACTATCATTGGAAAGGTATGCATAAATAATTTAAATAAGTTAGAAGTGGATAAATTAATTGATTAATCATAAATAAGTTAGAAGTTATTAATTATCTATATTATTATAGTTAGTTTATTTTTTTTATTATAATCAACTCAAATTAGTGAATAGGGTTTCAACAAATTAGTGAATAGGGTTTCAACAATTACTGAATAGGGTTTCAACATGCTTTCAATTTCCTTGCAGGAACATAATGGATCGTAGATATATCTCACAGCTCCAACAATTTTGCAAAGAAATCAATGAACAAGAAGCTGCACTTCTCAATGTACAGGAGCGATTCCTGCGTCCACCTACTCTGCCTCTTTACCGGTTGCGCCCCACAATACAACTACTGCAACAGATAAGAAATTGGATGAATCTCTTCATCCATATTCATGAAAGGGATGCACATAGAGAACTCCGAGCATACTATCTTGACCGTGTACCTACTCTGGACATCAAATGGTGCTGTCGTTGTCGAGCAACACCTTGTCTATACGACTAGTATTTCCCCCTAGTGGGAAACCATCTAACCACTATGCTACAAATGGTGCAATTTTGTCAATACATCTTATTTTGTCTTCAAATAATATATAGCACATATTACTTTTTAAACTCTTGCTACTCAGAAAATTTCTGTATATAAAAAAAAAAAAATCGCATCCTTACATGTTAGATACATTTTCACGAGCTTTAGCAAAAGACTCATTTTAGTACAAACTATTTTTTCTTAACATACATTTCTCTGAACTTTAACGAAAGACCTATGTTGTCCACCTAGTGACTTTGAAATCACTTTTGGCAATTTTAATGAAAAAATCTCTTTTGTATACACCTCTTGGGTTCACCACTTGCTTTGGTTTATAATATTAAACCCTTGGGTTTATTAGATTTTTTGGTTTATAATATTTCCAATTTCACATTATGAAAAACACTCACTCAACTTAATATAAAGAGAATGGACTATTGGTATAACTTATGTTTTTAATAATGTTACCTTCAGTTCATGAATTCCTTTGGTTTATAATATTAAAGCCTTGGGTTTATTATATATTTTTGTTTATATTATTAATAGTCCCTCCACTTTATTAATGTATTCATAAATATAATGTGGTTGTCATACTAATATTCGACTAAATTTTTGTTCCCTTCGCGTTATTGGTCCCTTGGGTTATTAATATTTTTCCCTTGGATTCACCAGTTCCTTTGTTTTCTAATATTGGACCGTTGGGTTATTACTTCTTTTGGTTTATAATATGAATAATCGATCAATGTCGTCCATGGTCAAATGTCACATTCTGACAAATATTGTCTCGATATGAAAATCACCCATGGCCAACCGTGGTCATAGTTGGTCCAATGTCGGATTGTGACAACGATTGTCTCAATGTTTAAATCAATTCGCTTGGGTTCACCAATTACTTTGGTTTATATTTTTTTTGGTAATGGTTGTCCCTTGGGTTCACCAATTACTTTGGTTTATAATATTAAACCCTTAGGTTTATTATTATTTTTGGTTTATAATATGAATAATCGATCAATGTCATCCAGGATCAAATGTCACGTTCTAACAAACAATTGACTTTTTGTATCAATATAGAAAATCTTAGCAGCAATAACTTCAGAATCATACTTATTGCTTGTGCGCATTGAAGCAACAATTGTCTCAATGTTTAAATCAATTTCGCTCGGTTTCACCAATTCCTTTGGTTTATAATTTTTGAGTAAAGGATTTCCCTTGGGATACCACTTGCTTGGTTTATAATATTAAACCCTTGGGTTTATTAAGATTTTTGGTTATAATATGAACCGTGATCAATGTCATCCATGATCAAATGACACATTGAAAACATTGTATCCAGCAAAAATCATCATAGCCAACCATGGTCATAGTTGGTCCAACGCATTGCATTGAAAACGTATTTGTCTCAATGTTTAAATCAATTCCCTTGGGTTCACCAATTTCTTTGGTTTATAATTTGTTGGGTAATGATTTTCCCTTGGGTTCACCAATTCATTTGGTTTATAATATTAAACCCTTGGGTTTATTAGTTTTTTTGGTTTATAATATGAATAATCGATCAATGTCATCCATGATCAAATGTCACATTCTGACAAATATTGTCTCAATATGAAAATCACCCATAGCCAACCATGGTCATAGTTGGTCTAACGTCACATTGTGACAACAATTTTCTCAATGTTTAAATCAATTCCCTTGGGTTCACCAATTCCTTTCAGTTTTTATAATTTTTAGGTAAGATTACTCACTTAGGTTCTACTTGCTTTGGTTTATAATATTAAACCGCTTAGGTTTATTAGTTGTCCAGTTCGTATAAATAATAAATTAATGTCTCCTTGATCAAATGTCGTTGCAATAACTTGTTGTATCAATATAATCACCTGGCCAACCACTTGGTCGCCTTCAACCAGCATCATGATAGCCAACAATTGTCTCAATGTTTAAATCAATTCCCTTGGGTTCACCAATTCCTTTGGTTTATAATTTTTGGGTAAGGGTTTTCCTTGGGTTCTGCTTGCTTTGGTTTATAATATTAAACCTTGGGTTTTGTCAGTTTTTCAGGGTTTATAATAAAAAAATAATCAGTCAATATTATCATGGTCAAATGTCCACCATTACGACAAGCATTATGTCAATACCAAAGGAAATCACCCATGGCCAACCATGGTCATATTTGGTCCAACGTCGGATTGTCACAACAATTGTCTCAATGTTTAAATCAATTCCCTTGGGTTCATCAATTCCTTTGGTTTATAATTTTTTGGGTAAGGATTTTCCCTTGGGTTCACCACTTGCTTTGGTTTATAATATTAAACCCTTGGGCTTATTAGTTTTTTCGGTTTATAATATGAATAATCGATTAATGTCATCCTTGATCAAATGTCACATTCTGACAAACATTGTATCAATATGAAAATCACCCATGGCCAACCATGGTCAGACTTGGCCCAACGTCGCATTGCGACAACAATTGTCTCAATGTTTAAATCAATTCCCTTGGGTTCATCAATTCCTTTGGTTTATAATTTTTTGGGTAAGGATTTTCTCTTGGGTTCACCACTTCCTTTGGTTTATAATATTAAACCCTTGGGTTTATTAGTTTTTTTGGTTTATAATATGAATAATCGATCAATGTCATCCATGATCAAATGTCGCATTCTAACAAACATTGTATCAATATGAAAATCACCCATGGCCAACCATGGTAATACTTGCCCCAACGTCGCATTGCGACAACAATTGTCTCAATGTTTAAATCAATTCCCTTGGGTTCACCAATTCCTTTGGTTTATAATTTTTTGGGTAGGGATTTTCCCTTGGGTTCACCACTTGCTTTGGTTTATAATATTAAACCCTTGGGTTTATTAGTTTTTTTGGTTTATAATATGAATAATCGATTAATGTCATCCTTGATCAAATGTCACATTCTGACAAACATTGTATCAATATGAAAATCACCCATGGCCAACCATGGTCATACTTGGCCCAACGTCGCATTGCGCCAACAATTGTCTCAATGTTTAAATCAATTCCCTTGGGTTCCGCGATTTAAGTTTGTTTAGGTAAGGATTTTCCATAGGTTCACCACTTGCTTTTAGTTTTATAATATTAAACCCTTAGGTTTTATTAGTTTTAGGTTTATAATATGATTAATCGTTAATGTCATCGCTGATCCGTCTCATTAAATAGTGTTCATCAATATAGAAAGTCACCATAAAACTGTGTCATGTACTTGCTTAAATACGTGCAACAACACACTTGTCTCAATGTGCTCAATGTTTAAATCGAATCCCTTGGTTCATCAATTCCTTTGGTTTTAATTTTTGAGTAGGATTTTCCAAGGTTCACCACTGGTTTTGGTTTATAATATTAAACCCTTGGGTTTATTAGTTTTTTTGGTTTATAATATGAATAATTGATCAATGTCATCCATGATCAAATGTCACATTCTGACAAACATTGTATCAATATGAAAATCACCAATGGCCAACCATGGTCATACTTGGCCCAACGTCGCATTGCGACAACAATTGTCTCAATGTTTAAATCAATTCCATTGGGTTCACCAATTCCTTTGGTTTATAATTTTTTGGTTAATGATTTTCCCTTGGGTTCACCACTTGCTTTGGTTTATAATATTAAACCCTTGGGTTTATTAGTTTTTTTGGTTTATAATATGAATAATCGATCAATGTCATCCATGATCAAATGTCACATTTTGACAAACATTGTATCAATATGAAAATCACCCATGGCCAACCATGGTCATACTTGGCCCAACGTCGCATTGCGACAACAATTGTCTCAATGTTTAAATCAATTTCCTTGGGTTCACCAATTCCTTTGGTTTATAATTTTTTGGGTAAGGATTTTCCCTTGGGTTCACCACTTGCTTTGGTTTATAATATTAAACCCTTGGATTTATTAGTTTTTTTAGTTTATTAATAATATAACCATCTATAATATTAATATATAAATAAATATTAAAATATTAAATATTATTTTTATTATTTTTATATTAATAAATATTATTAATATATACTATATATATTTCAAGTTAATTTATAGTATGTATATAGTTAATATTATTAATATATTAATAAATATTTTTTATATATAATATTAATACTTATTACAATGTTAAAAATATATATAAAATATTTTTGTATGTATTAATAATATTATAATATTACAAATAATCATTATTAATAAATATTCAAATATTTATTAATAATGATTATTTGTAATATTATAATATTATTAATATATATTATTAATAATATATATTAATAATATTATAATTTTATAATATTTATTTAATAATATTAATAATATTATAATATTACTAAAAATCATTATAAATAAATATTCTAATATTTATATTATTCTAATAATAATAATATAACCCACTATGATATAATATATATTATTAATATATTATTAGTTCTTTTGCTTTATTAATAATATAACTATCTATGATATATTAATTTATTATATATTATTAATATTTTTTTTTATATTAATATATATTATATATATTATATATATTTCTGTGATTTTAATCATAATTAATATATTTAACATATTAATATTCTTATTAATATATAATATATATTTTTCAAGTGAATATAATAAATTTATTATATATAATATTTATTTATTATTATTAGTTCTTTTGCTTTATTAATAATATAACCATCTATGATATTAATTTATTATATATTATTAATATCTTTTTTATATTAATATATATTATATATATTTCAAGTTAATTTATAGTATGTATATAGTTAATATTTTTAATATATATTATTAATATTTTTATAATATTATTAATATATATAAAATATTTTTGTGATTTTAATCATAATTAATATATTTAATATATTAATATTCTTATTAATATATAATATATATTTTTCAAGTTAATATAATAAATTTATTATATATAATATTTATTTATTGATATATAAATTAATGTGATGGGTAGTGGATATAGGTCTATCGGCGTATATCAACCACATTGGTAAATGTGGTTGTAAATCTATTTTATATACGCCTATCGGCGTATTTCAACCACATTAGTTTTTACTAATGTGGTTGTGCTAGTTAGTGGTACTTGGGAGGAGGCACCGCATAGCTGCCACCGTGGCGATCTTGAGGGGGTGGAGATTTGTGAAGATGGGGAACGTGTAAGGGATGGACAGGCCTTGCATCATGAATAGGCTTGTTCGTGTGGTGGTTGGAGGGAGTAGGTACCTGCATCTTGTGAGGCTTGGGGATTTTGGGGTTGAGAGGAGAACGTGGTCTGTGCTCATCCATAGGAGTGGGAGGTGGCTGGTGTTTGTTTGGAGTGGGCTTTGGGTTCCTATCATGAGGAGCAAACGGTGGCATCATGTGGACATGGGAATCTAGTGGTACAACTCGGGGTGGAGGTCTAATGGGATAATGGGGTTTCCCTGGAGGAGAAGGGTGGGGTTTTGAAATCAGTGGCGGGCGATGGGGGAAATCCAGAGGGTGTGGAGGAAAAGTAGGTGGCTTCATGTGATCTTGGGGAGGTTTATGATCAGGGAAAGGAGAAGGATTGTCGTGTGGTTGTGGGGGCACCGAGTGATTAGGCCTGGGCAAAGGCTTACCATTGGGATGGAAAGGCGGTCGGGCAGATGGAGAATGTGGATCAGAGTAAGCATATGAAAAAATTATAGAGAAAACGATGAGGAGCACGAAAGGAGGAGGATGGTGAAGATTCCCTGCCATCTCAACAAAATTCAATCGAAATGCAAGCAATTTGAAAGGAAAGGAATGGTATGCAAAGGAAGAGTTGAGTTTAGGGTTTATAGAGAGGGCACAACGGGGCATGAGAGTAGCGAGGCGGTGGAGATGATGACATGATAATGGTTGCTTGAAAATATATTCCATGGGTACGGGGATCATGTATCATGTGGACCGTCAGTCTTAAGAAAGGAATACCTTCAGTGCAGCTTCTGCAATGCGTTGTAGGCGCTCGTTTTTCAGGTTCGTGTTCACAACAGAAATTTATGACGCATTCTATTTATTCACTGTATTTTGTGGTGGCAAAGTTCTGCTTCTCCTTCCATGGATTTACCTGAGGTTAATGAGCGAACGATAACGTGAAAGGAGTAAAATTTTCATCTACATTGATGAATGCAGGTCAGCTTTTACGACAACCGACCTAACGTTTGTCGATAAAATTTGTCGCTTCTTTAACGTAGATGTCAAACAGAAGTGGGGACGGTATGTTACGACGATATTTCTTCGCTAAAGTTAAGAATTCCAAAATTTATGAGCGCGCCGAAAAGTTGGATATGATTTCAAGAATCTTTGACGAAAAGGGATTTTATTTCTGTTTTTCTATCATATCACGTAGACTTTTCAGCAACCATAGTCCATTTAAACTTCTTTCATGGAATGTTGCGCTCCTTTTTTAAAGGACTGTTTACATGGCGTTATCAAGCTCATTTATGTTTGCCCCTTGTAGTCGCCAGTGATGTAATTTTACTGGAAAATTGCGTATCACTTCCATTAACGGTTAACATAAAAAAAATTAAAATAAGCATTTGAAAATCCTATCTTAATTTTCTCAGAAAAACATATAAAAAATCCTATCTTATTTATGAAATAAGAGAAATTTTAAATGGTTTAATTATTTACTCTATATATGTATACACTATTCCTTTAAACGATTTAACCCTATGATTGTTATAGAGGAAATATGTATTGTTAACCATTAAGTTTATTGAGAAGTTATTAGCATGAGTGGCTTTATTATATATAACATTGTTGTTCTTTTTATTATCATTAACAGTCTTTTTTACATGTGGAACTATTTTTCTATGTTGTTTTCAATCTTGGAGTGGAATTTCACACATGAGATAAGTTCAAAACTTTTAAAATGCGAGAAATTCACTTGAAGTTGTAACTTTATTAAGATTAAAAATAAAGAATCACCAGAAACATTTTTCTAGTTTCTTTTTTTCAAATTTATGAACCCGAAGAGCTAGATGTAAAAGCCAAAGCCAAGAATCAAGAGTCAAATTCATCAACATTTTCAGTTATGTGGAATACAAATATTTAAAATGGGAAGGTATAAAAAGTTCAAAATTAAAAGAAAGAGTGGGAAATAATGACTTATAGGTATCTACTTCAATGTGTGGTCTTACTTTATTCTCCCTACTTTAAGCTACATAGAAGATAGTTAATTGTTGTATGTTGTGACCTTCTTTCGATAAAGTTCATTAGATAATATTGGATAGCTCTTCAATGTAAAAGGGTAAATCTTATAAGGATGATTAATTAATTGATTTCCATTAGTGATAACTAGTTAGGGTTTTTCTATCCAAAAGCTACTTAAAGAGATAGTAGAATATGATATGTTTGTATTGTATTTTCTATTTAGACAGATGTCAAGTGGAAGGTCACTCCTCTTGAAGAAGTTTATAAACATTCTATTATTCTTCACATTTTCAGTAAATAAAAGAAACCCTATAGATTTAATCTCATTCTCTCTTCTATCCAGTTAATACACAATTATATTTTTCGTATTGCGTATTTTGTTCCAATTTTCAATGGTTAAGGAACACTATAACTCGTATCAGAGTTATTTCTTATGCCAGAAAACCTACACAATTTAAGGGAATATTTTTAGGCTAGAGAAGTGTTGCATTGTATTTAAATGATATAATAATTTATCACACCACAATTTAATCTTTGGTTGGGAAGTGTTCAATTTTCTACAATATGAATAGTAGAAATCAATCTATTGATCTAATAATTACTACCTAATGATGTTTAATAACATATATTTATGTCACTGGTATCATTGAATATCAATAGTAATGGAAAGAAAAATAGTAAGATCTTAAAGAGACAACCATGCACAATAGAGGCAACAAATTTTCTCTAGGAAACCTGAACTTGGCAGAAACACGATAACTCTTTGTCTAGGAGAAATTTTCTTCAGCAAGGTTTACAAATTCAAATTTGTCTACAAATCTATGCTAAAATTCGAGCCTAAATACCAGCCAAACCTTTTCAAACTACCAGCGAGAAAACACTACTCAAACCACCCAGATCATCAAAACTCATCAACTTTCAGCATGGTCAGCTTATCTCCTATGATCCACTTTGGACCTACTCTTGACTCTTATAGTCAAATTAGAACTATGGTCAACCCCCGCATTCAAAAAATACTTCTACAGCCAAACTCGACCGATCTTGAAATCATATTTTGTGGTCAAATTGGGCCAAATAATTTAGTCAAAGAGTCGGTCAAGCTCTGTCAAATAATAGCTTTGCTGGCTCAGTTAGATATTGGTCAACTTTTTTGTCCTTTCTTCTCCTTTATGTGGTTTATTAAGAATATATGTTATGTTGTTGTGATGTGGTCAAAATGAGGAACTCTCATTGTGCATATATACAAGTCAAATGGGTTAAATTTTACCAAGTGTCACACCCATTCATGGTGGGGCCAACTTGACACTTTCGAGCCTACATGAAGCCCAAAAATTAGAATGTTTATTTTTATTTTCATAATTATTTTAGTTTGACTTAGGATGGTTGTTGGCATGCGGAAGTAACTCATGTTTCTACACAAAAATAAACACTCCCTCTTAACAAAGGATGTATTCTCCTTGGATGCAACAAATTTCCCCTTACTTGAAATTAATCCTTCATAAGAAAATTTCATGATATTGCTCAATTGATGCATGTCTATAGATAACTCCATTTCAAAGTGAGAAATGTGAGTATCTAGGGCTTTTAACTCTGGTGAAAATTGTTTATGGATCCTGAGGAAAATATATCAATCTATTAGGGTCAAAGTCCATTATGACTCAGTTAAGTCCTTCTGGCCTCTTAGGAGAGAATCCATCCTTGGACCATTCAGCCAGCCAAATTATTTTATGTATTTTTAAGTGAATTACATTTATCTCCTCTAGTAAAATTCCTTTATGATGTAGAAAATTCCTTTTGGCAGTGAAGTCCTTCTAGCTTGTTAGGAAAACATCTATGCAATCATGTAATTTTCTGTTGTAATTAGCTTGGGTCATTCACCTTTATGGTTAAAATCCTTTATGACCTATCAAATTCCTATTGACTGTAAAGGTGAATGTATCCATCTCCCGTGGTCAAACTCCTTTACGAATTAGTAAAATTACTTTATGGTTTCTGGAGATGGTCTTCCCTAACCTTGCAAAGACATAAACCCTCCCTCTCAATAAGGGGGACATTTTTCATCACACCAATATTTTCTCTGAAGTATACATACTTCACTCTAGAAAAATACTTTTTATGAAATATTACAATTTTCTTAGTCGTGTATATGTATTAGAGCCCCACTACACCTCTATGCACCATGTCTCAGATGAAGTGACTTGATCAAGGAGTCCTGTAAGAATATTCCAAATTCACACTACTTCACAACTTATGACACAGGTTGTGATATGATTTGGTCATGTTGTACTGAGTGTGATAGAATTATGCTTCCTACTAAACCAAGATATCATCATAGCTAAAACGAAGCTAAAGCAACACCATGGTGTGCTCTTTCTATACTCTGCACTCCTAACCCAACATGAATCATATAGCCTCACTTCACCACCTAAGACATATATCAAACCATATCTACAATGCCATGTAAGAACCTCAACCACGCATTATTGCAACCCAATGTATTTTCTTCAACTCAATCACATACTAGATTAGGGTGTTCTCTGTAAAGGAAATATTAGGCTTGGTGTTAACCATGTTTAACAAGAATCCGATTAAATGTTTATACATCAAGAGATCCACCAATTATAAATATCTAATCTGAAGAAATTATGTATCTAAATAGAATCCTTCATTTGAATTTTTTAGGATAACTCTCTCTAACACTAAATCATGTTATATTTGAGCATCATGCCAATCTCAACCTGTGACATAATCCACAAAAGTTTCTCCTTCCACTTTTCCTAGTTGTTTTCTCCCTCAAAATTGGATGTTTTTCCTATCATTGGGCATAATCCTATATGTCTAAATATTTTTTACAATCTCTTTATTTCAAGCACCAAACACTCTATTTAGTATGTTCTCGAGCCCTTAATCCTATCTATCAAAGAATGGAAGAAAAATATTCTTATAGTCCAATCTTTCTTACTGAGATAATCGTCTTTCCACAAACTGTCCTTGCACTTATTGATGATGCCACCTATGTAATAGAAGTCTTCTCTGTATTTTTTGAGCTCTCTCTCTCTCTCTCTCTCTCATACTCTTGGATACTTAGATTTTTCTTGGAACAATCTTGGAGAGTGTGGATACTTGGTTATTTGGATTAAGAAGGCAAGGAAGAGAAGGAAAGCAAAAGAGGACATTCGGATGAGCATCTATAATAGATTCTGAGTGCAGGTATTGAGTTGCATGTATGTTTTCTTCACTAGATTTTGCATGGATGGTATTGCATGTGGTTTTTTTATTATGATCTATCATTTTCATGGAGGATTTCCTGGATTAACAGTGGATTTGCCTAGCCTTTCAATTTCATAGATATCCATGGTGTTATGGGATTATTTCCATTAACGATTTTATGGTTGGTTCTCATGATTCCTTTATCTGTTGCGTTGAGTTATTAATTCCCGGAGCCTTGGTTGGAAAAACGGTCTGGAGACCAGAAATAACTGGGGTTGAGTTACTAGCCTTAGAGCCTTGGTTGGAACGAACACTCTAGAGCCCTAGAGTTGCTTGGATAGAGACCAATCCATGATTGTTATGATGTCTGACCCTGAGGTGGAATCATTGGCTGAGGGTTGAGGTGTTTTTCCTCTAGAAGCCCTGGATTAGTTTTTTATTGATGCACACTACAAGGAAAAGACCCTCTAGCGGAGGTTATAAAGGAGGTTTTTAGTGTTATAAAATTGGCCAAAATTGTCAAAAAAAAATATGCTACCACATCCGTTTCTGGTAACGGAGGTTTTGGCGGAGCTTTTAATGGAAATTCAACACAACTAAAAAAAATGAGTGGCCGGAGGTTATTACGGATGTTTTTTCATCGGTGCTATTATCAGGTTTTAACGCACCGGCACGTATCGATAGAAAATGCACTGAGGCGGTCGAAGGAGAATGCATCAGGCCATTAAGAAAAATAACAACACCGGGCCTAGTGTTGGTGATACAACGCACCAAGTCGTTCTAATTAGTCTTGGGATTTGAGCGGTGCCCATAGGTCGTATCAACGCGTCGATGTGTATGCTTATATAAATGCCCCGATGCATCGTATCACACAAATGCACCAAGGTTTACAATTGGTATCGGTATTCATGTGGTGCAAATATGTCATACAAATGCACTGGCGCTTATTGACACATAAACGCCCCGGTGCGTACTATCACACAAATGCACCGATATTTGTAATTGGTATTGGTATTCATGCAGTGCCTATTGGTCATCCAAATGCACCGGTGCGTATAGACATAAAAAATGCCCCAGTGCATATTATCACATAGACGCATCGCAATTTATAATTGGTATCGGTATTCTTGCGGTGCTTATAGGAGGTAAAACGACACCGGTGCATATAGATACATAAATGCACCGGAGCACCGTACCGCACAAACGCCTCGATATTTTTAACTGGTTTTGGTATTTGTGCGGTCTCGATAGGTAGTAAAAACACACCACTGCGCTTAATAATACAAGGGCACCGGACATGAAAAGTCGACACATATATATGTTATAACAATATTCATATGAATTAAATTTTTATTACTGCATTTGAGAACGACAATGGAGAATGCAATAGAATAAATTAAAACATTTATTATATATATATATATATATATACACACAATAGTGATAATAGAGAACGCAATAGAATAAATTAAAACATTTTTTATTATATATATATATATATATATATATATATATATATATATATATAGATATGAATAAGACATTCTTTGTCATACAAAATGGGACAGTTATTGGTATCCCTTTATCTTTCAATTGGGACACTATGTCCATTACATTAAAGAAAATGTCTGATTTCACAGACATTTTTCCAAAAATAGTACAACGCCTTGCTTTTATATCCAAACATAGTGATCATCATTCTTCGCTTGAACTGCTATCACTACTAGAGCTACTTCAATGACTTGGGTTATTTTCAAAAAAAAATTGTTCACGACGTTGATTGTTTTCTTCTTCTTCGCCTTCTTCCATCTACAAACATAAAAATAAACTGTAATGAGTGTATATACATTCGTGAAAATAATGAAAATTGCAATATTAAATAATATGCATCAATGTAAATCGAAAAGAAATGACGTACCAATGCAACAATTGACTGATAAAATATACATATTCTTTCAAAACCATGTAACATGTCATCCTTCAAGATTTTATCTGTTGGCGCAGTGCCATACTTTGTTTCCTACAAGTTTTATACCCCATAAGAAATCATATATTTAATATAAAAGATTTATTTTTTCTATTAATTATAGAGGGAGCTAAGTAAAACAAGATCGTTAGATGCTAAAAAATTCCACAATTAAGTTATGATATGCCAACAGATACGCACAACCCATATTTAAACCAATTTCAATCAATTCCTCTGATGGTTCTTCTTTGTATGTTAGCACCTGTTTGGAGACATTCAATGATTATTTTTGTAAAACAACTTAAAAATACAAAAATGAAATCTAGTTAAGTTGTTATAAGGAAGTAACAATTACTCACAAACTTAGATATCAATCGTTTTCTTCCTTGTCGTCCCGTTTTATGTGCTGAATGGGTTCCATTTTATTTTCTTTTCTGCAAGAAAATACTTGAAAATTAATACTTAATGCTAAATTGTTTATTTATTTTACCTAATGATCAAAAAATTCAATGATTACATATTACATTTGAACAACGTTGTTTTTGAGATGACTCCTCCCACGATGCAATTTTGTCCATTTCTTTTACCATCTCCTTGTACACCTTTTTGGACATTCCTATTGACATATTTCTAATATCAACTCGTTCATTTTTTGAGATTTTCATAATCTTCCTGAAAATGTAACATGACAATAAACTATTTAATTTTTATATTGATATATGTAAAGTAAGTATAAAAAAAGTGATATTTATAAATAATTCTTGACAAACATCTAAAGGAATATTACTTTTTCATTCTTTGTTTTTTGTTGTTGTTGACCATCTGACCTATCTCATTGACCAATTCTCTGGAAACTCTTCCTGTAGTTTACATAAAATCTGGTTCTTGGAATCATTGGATTGGTTTTTGTATTGTAAGTAGAAAGAACGTCTATACATTCGTTCCACTAGATCCCTCAAACATTTGTAAAAGTTTTTCCCCCTTTCATTAACTTCCAACACCACTCCAAATGAGCTAAGGAGAAAATCATTTTCATTTGCATGTTCTATTGTTTTTCTTTTCTTAGAACAACATTCATTTTCTGAGTTGTTGGTCCCTGTAGAACGTTAAACATAGGTGAATTAATAGAATTTTTCATGCATGTTATCTAATAATTTTAATTAGATTATTAATGAAAACTAAAAAAATAAACTCATATTCGATCGATAGTATTTTTTCATTCACCTCATTCATCCTTTTGCAATTTTTCCATCAAGCTTATACGTTCTTCTGGTCCTAGATCAGAAATAATCTTATCAAGCTTCATGATTTTGTGGCTCTGCATGATACACATTAAACAATACATATTATTTAAACTTACATATAGTTCAAAAATAATTTTTTTGTAAAAAATTTACAAAGAACTTGCCTTTTTTTCTTTTCTTGATGTGTTATTAGTATTTTTGTTACTTGATCTCTTGTCAGTCATTTCTTTAACAATATTAAACCTGTATCATATCAGTCAATAATATATTTTTAAATATATTGTAAACTTCTCAATTAAAAAAAAAATCTCAAAAAATCGGTGCGCCATTCATGGTGAACGCACCAACGTCGGTGCGTGTATGTCTTTCCCAAGCACCTCAAAAACAGCACAATACACCATACAGTGCTCTATGTCAACAATAAATTCCGATGCATTACATGTCAATGACCGCACCGTTTAACCATCATAAAAATAATAAAAATCGTCTAGTGTTAGCTTTTTAGCATAAATCAGTTCCATATTTTACATATGGCGCACCGCTAAAAAAATCTTGTTTTTTCACATTACTTATCTGGTGCTCTTGTAAACAACAGAGCACCGATGCACTAACTTACATAGGGTGCACCGGTAAATAATTTTTTTTAAATCATTCCAGGGCCCATATGGATTAGAATATGACTATGCTAATCGTCCCATCGGTTGAATGTCTTAGGTATATATTTAGCAATACAAACCTTATAAATCTAAATTGAAAAGTCGTAATTTTGAATCACAAAAAGAAGAAGAAGAAAGGGGAGAAACAAAAAGAAAGTAAGGTTTGTATTTTTTGAAATTATTTTTTGGTTTCGAAACTGAACATTTGCAATGCGTTATAATGAAATAGCGCACTGGCTGCATATTTTTCTAATTTTTTTATGACAGTACTTTCGCGGTGCGCTGTGATAATAGAGCGCCCAGTGCACTCTTTCAGAAAGGACACACTGATTTTTATTTATTTTTATTTACGTAAGGGCCGACATGGATTGGGATCCAACTATGTAGGTCAACTCGTTCGTTGGATGTCTTAGGTTTATATTTAGCAATATAAACCCTATAAATATAAATTGAAAAGCCCTAATTGTGAAATCACAGCAAGTGGGAGAAGACATGACATAAACAAAAATAATGTAGGGTATGTTTGTAAAATAGTTTTTTTTCAAAACAGCATGTTGTGCGGTGCACCATAATGTAATAGTGCACAGGTGCCATATGTTACATATAGTGCACTGATAAAAACATAATTTGTTTTTTTAATTTTTTTATCATTGTACTTGCGCGGTGCGCTTGTATAACAGAGTGCATTGGTGCTCTATGTTATGAAGGGGGCACCGACGAAAAAAAATGTCTTTTTTTAAGATTGACGCAAGGGCCAACATGGATTGGGATCCAACTATGTAGGTCAACCCATCCGTTGGATGTCTTAGGTTTATATTTAGCAATATAAACCCTACAAATATAAATTGAAAAGCCCTTATTCTGAAATCACAACAAGTGGGAGAAGACAGGGAAGAAAGTAAAATAATGTAGGGTATGTTTGTAAAATGGTTTTTTTCAAAACAACACGTTGTGCGGTGCGCCATAATGTAATAGTGCATCGGTGCCATATGTTACATATGGCGCACTGATAAAAACATAATTTTTATTTTTTATTTTTTTATCATTGTACTTGCATAGTGCGCTTGTATAACAGAGTGCACCAGTGTGCAACGTTATGCAGGGCTCACAGGTGAAAAAAATCTGTATTTTTTTTAAGATTGACGCAAGGGCCAACATGGATTGGGATCCGACTATGCAATTAGTCCCATGGGTTGGATTTATTATGAGTACAGAAACCCTATAAATCTAAATTGAAAATAAAGAGGGAGAGAAAATGGCAGAAACAAAAAGAATCTAGGGTTTTGTTTCTAAAAATTGATTTATTTTTATTTTTATTTTTGTTTCTGAAAACTGCAGAAAAGGTAAAAAACTACAGAAACAAAAAGTTAAAAAAACAATAACATTTGATTTTGTATTTTACTTCATAAAAAACTAGAGAAAAAATAAAATAAAACAATAGACTTTGATTTCTCATTTCACTGCATAAAATAAACTGCAGAAAAAAGTACAAAAAAACAATAAACTTTACTCACGTCGTTTCAAATTCTATGGTACAGGGTTTGAATTACCAGAGGTTTGGAATTCAGATTGTTTGAATACTTCTGTTCAAACGTATTTCCCTGCTCCACAATGTTCTCGTGCTCTGTTTGCCCCAGGTATGTATCCTGCAAATCTCTGGCTGAAAGTTTTTTCAAAAATAGTGAAATAATGAAAAGTGTTTAGTATTTAAAGAAATGTCTGATGAAATTAGATTTTCGAAAATATTTTGCCGCCCAATTTTCAATTTACCACTTTTTTTTCACTTAAAGAAAATAGGGTTGTGATTTTTTTTTATTGCGGTTATTTGTTTATAGGTGCATCGTTTAATTGAATCGCATCGGTGCTACTTGTTACAAAAGCGCACTGATGCACAAAATAAAGAACTGGCTAGTGCGGTTATCTGAACAGTATGCATCGGAATTACATTTAGGTTTGTGCACCAAAGTTTATTTTTGTTTTTCTCAAATGCAGGGAGAAAATATCATATATTATATGAAATGGACAATTCTTCAAAATCCATCTCGTTCCATAATAGTTCTCAAAGTCCATCGTGGATTTCTCCCTATCCATGTGGAGACATAATATGTACTTCAGACTTGTTTTATTTTTTCACTATATAATTGAATTTATGTATGTTTTTTTATCCATGTAGTCAATCATGCACAACTTAATTAAATTTATAATGTATACAAATTTCCAGGTTCATGCATATTCATCATCGAGTTCAAATGCACAAAATTATATTCAAAGTATTGCTCCAAAACATCAAAAGTTTTTATCAGGCGTTGCATACCGCAAGGCACATTTGGTAGATGAAAATGGACAGCTGCTTAAACCTGCCAATTGTAACAATATTGCATCTTCTAGTCACAATCCCAGGACAATGATGGTAATTTTAATTATAATTTTTTGGTATATATATTGATTAATATGTAATTATTTCAACGTCAAACCAATTTATAATCATGCAATATTGTCAACGTGGTTACTAATTGATATCATAATATTTTTTACTAATCATGTTCAATTTATTTTTTTTAATTATTAGGATTCTAGTGATGATGAAAGACCTACCTACCGTCTTCCGTTTCACCCCACGAAAATGTCAAATTGAGAGAAGACTGAATTAAGAGGAAAAATCGGAGAGGAACGATACCAAGAATGGTTGAATGAACCACAAATTCAATTCTCGCTACGTCCAAATTCACCAATTAGGAATGAATACAAAAATAGTAGTTCTTCACAAGCTGGCAATGGAGACAATCAAATAGAGGTTGGTATGGATGATTACTTAAGGGATACGACTGCCATGGAGACAATGTTGTTAGATGCATTCCAAAATTATGATTAGCTAGTGGATGATGCTCATATCGCTAACACCTTTTTCGAAAGCCTTAAATTTGCTTCCAGCACCCCTCTCTTTGGACCCGACAGTTAGTAAAATTCTACCTAGTTGGGGACAACGATGTTACTGTAAAACTTGAAAGCAAAGTTTGGCTTGTCGAATGCATGTTTCTCGGAACTTTTGAGGTAAGTTACCATAAAGTACTTCCCTTATATATAAATTTGAAATATAATTAGTACACTGTAATGAACATTACAAATGTTAAATTTTATGAACAATAATAATTATATCGACATTAATGTACATTTATTAATATAGTTTTCCATGATCACCAACTACAGGTTATTCAAAGATAAGGTTCTTCCGAGTGATAATGCCTTGCCTGGTAGCTACGAAGAGGCCAAAAAATTGTTGAAAATGTTAGGTGTTGAGTACATATCATATCATGCATGTCCAAATGATTGTATTCTATATATAGGATAATATGTAGAAAAGGAGATGTGTCCGAAATGTGCACATGACAGGTATCATAAATAAAAAAAGAAGGGTAAATCACATACTGGTCCTCCTTTTAAGATATTGAGGCACATGCCTATAATCCCAAGGATTAAAAGGCTCTTTCGTTGCAAAGAATTAGCTATGCTGTAGGGATGGCATTCCTCACACAGAAGTGAGTTGTGAGTTATGCGAATACAAACTGATTCAATAGCCATGAAGCATATAGAGGATACATGGCCCGAAAAACTCAAGAATGAAGTACGAAGTCTACAACTCAGCATAGCCATGGATGGCATCAACCCATATTCCCTCCAAAACACCAACTATTCTATTTGGCCTGTAGTAGTGATCAATAACAATATCCCCCCATGGTTGTCCATGAAGAATGAACATCTTATGTTGGCTCTCATAGTCCCTGGTAGAAGACAAGTGAAGAATATGGATGTCTACTTACAACCATTGGTAGATGAATTGAAGGAAATATGGGATGGGATAAATGTATACGACGTATCAAGACCCATCACAACAGAGAGGAGGTTTACGTTGTATGGCATATGTTCTTACATGACACATGATTTTCTAGGCTTAGGAGTTTTCTCTGGTAAATTACATGTTTAATTTATTGATTTGTTTATATATAAAGTAACAATATTATTTCACATATTAGTTATTTAATTCGTTGTAATATTATTTGTTCTGATCCTCATGATATTCTTTAATGTGCCATGCATATTAATTAATGTATAAAAATATAATCTCATAGGTCTTGTAACAAAAGGGTATTTTGGATGTAAATGTTGTGGACCTTCTCTGAAAGCTAGATGGTCCAAGGACCTACGAAATCTAGTGTATGATTGCTCCAGGATATTCCTACCATAACAACACCCTTACAGAAGAGCAGCATCTGCTTTCAATGGTAAATGAGAAAGAACCCAAAGGCCTCCAATAATGACACCAGCTGAATGACTTAGAGGATATGAGAGAGAGAAGGAGAAGGAGTTCACAAAAATGTTCGATTCAAATGGGGAGCCTAAGTTTGATGATCCAGATTTCTTCAACACCTATGTTGAGAAATTGCCCATTGGGATGAAAAGGAAATCTATCTTTTATGACCTCCCATATTGGGAGCATCTTAAGATTGCCCACTTATTAGATCCAATGCATATATTTAAAAATGTTTCATCTTCTTTATGGAGGCACATATCATCGAAACAAAGTGACACATTGGCGGTTAGGAAAGATCTTATTACTTCAAAAACTAAAAAGAAATATTCGCCAAGACGATTAGAAAGTATGGGATCAGAGGTAGGCACTAGTCCCTCTAATTCATGGTTTTTCAAAGAAGGTGATGTCCCATGGATTTTTAAAAAAGATGATATATCTTTGGAAAAGGAAGTTATAATGGATGTGAGGGTGCCAACTTCAAAAGGGTCTTGACTACGACACTGCTTCACTGTGGATGACCATTTGTTGTGGTTGAAATCGCATGACCATTTGAACCTTCTAAGAGTACGTATAATGTCAAAAGCATGATTTTATTATTTGTTATATTAATAAATTTTATCCCATACGGTGATCATAAAACATAACTAATTTTGTATATTATTGCACTTTTTTATAACTTTGCAGTGTCATTATCCTTTGTTTGTGCTTGGGTGTGTGAAACATGATTTCCCTCAAGACCTAGGATGTTCCATATCTAAATTATTTGCATTTGTACATTGGATCACGTCAAAGGAGATTCATGTGGCTAGCATTCCACGGTGGCGTCAAGAGATAGTTGAGATTGTTTGTATGTTTGAGAAGGAATTGCTGACGAGTTTCATGGACTTACAGGCTCATCTTCTAATCCACCTGGTAGATGAGTTTGAATTAGTTGGGGTTGTTTCTTGTCATTGGATTTTATTCTTAGAGAGGTACATGAAGAAATTGAAATGTTTTGTTCGACAAAGGGCAAAACCCGAGGGGTCTATGGCAGAGGGGTACATATCGTATGAGTCTTTCTAATATGCTAGTGAGTACATCAAGTAGATTGAAAATAGACCAGGTGCGGTGATTTGAGGCGATGAATTGGATGAAGACAAAAGAGAAGGAGATTTTCTCCAAACAAGTGGAAAAAAGCGCTTGATAAAGAGTAAGCGACTTATAATTTTTCAAATTTACAAAAAATAATTAATATTCATGTTGAACTTCAATACAATGTATATTTTGATCTCTAAGTACTATATAATGATGGTTTGATTTCATCAGCAAATGCAGAAATTGAAGCAATCAATAAATTATTTCTTTACAATTTTGAAGTGACACAACCGTGGGTCGCATTGTATGAACAAAAAAGAATGAAATGGGATAGTGACAAGAAAGAATTCAGATGATTGAATGGTAGAAGTGTGCCTTATCCTGATCATTTAAAAGGAAATATGCCAAAAATATGCCCCAACAGTTGGGTTGCTGACCAAGTCAGAGATAAATACGGTGCTACCGGTCGTTACCTGCGTGTTGAAGAGGATGCGATAAATGTAGGGATTGGGTGCAGCAACTCGGTAATAATTTATATGTAAATTTGAAACTTATATTAAGACATATATATTTCATATTTTAACTGTTGAATTATTATTTATAAGACACATGACACTTATATCATTTTTTAAACTTTTTTATAATAGGTGCATTTGTTCCCATGTATGTGGGCATATGGACACCATTTTCACACAAAAAATGCTGATGCTGGAAACATCACAGAAGACTTTGGAGTGGAAGTCGATTTTGATCAATCTAGTCGATCTAGCCACCATGATCAACAACTAGTAAGAGGGACGTTAGGTTACGTCGAAAAGATACAAGAGATCATTGAAGTGGATTTCTCTTCTTTCGAATGTGTTATTTTTAGGTGCAAGTGGTGGGACACCTTTGATTGGAATAATGTAAAGGAAGATCACGATAGTAGGCTGATATGTATCAACTCTAGAAATATGTGGGATGAAGCTAAGGAGCCCTAAGTTTTACCTAAACACTGCAACCAAGCGTTTTTCTACCCAGATGTGTTGGATAGGGATTGGTGGTTCGTATTGACACATGACCCTAGATCAAAACATATTTTTGAGAACAATAGTGTTATCATGCCATGCGAGCTAGAAGATAATGAGAATTGTCATGAGAACCGAGAGTGATATGGTACAATATGTGTTATTTCATCGATATTTATACTTTCTAAGATGAGTTTCTCAAAATATTAATGTAATATGTATTTTGAATTAATTGGTAATTTGCATTGTGTTAATGTTAAAATCAATAATTCACCTGATAATTTGGTATTATGTACTTGATCTCAAAAACAATGGTGTACTATATAAGTTTATTCTTTTTTTGTATCTAAGATCATAATAAAATAATGATAATTCTAATTAAGTATAGGAATTTATTTGCATTATTTTCTTAATTTCCCTATGTTACAATAAATCATATTATTCTATATTTATTATTTTACAATTATTTAAAACTTACAAATTTACAAATTTACAAATTTTAATAATTCATTTCACATTAATACAATTAAAATTTTACAAATATTTTACATACAATTACAATTATAATTATAATTATAATTAGAATTATTAGAAATACAATTACAATTTTACAATTTCACGTACAATAACAATTTTAGAATTTTACATATATATAATTACAATTTTACAAATTAAAAAATTACAATTACAATTAAAATTTTATAATTTTAAATACAATTAGAAATACAAATATTACAAATTTACAATATCATGATCATTTGGTATTTATAAATTAATTAATAAACATCACGTTCATTATAAGCATTGTACAAACATCATATTTGACTAAAAAACACATTCAAAATTGCTAACTGCATCATCATGATCATGATCATCTAACAAAACACAATTAACATTATATATTAACATCATCAGTACAACACAAACATCAAATATACATCTCATGCTATCACATACACATCTATCTGCAAGCTGCACATTAAATGAACATATCGAACATGACCTAAGAACATACACATAATGGTGATCACCAACATGTAAATTAAGTACAACTACAAAATGAACATAAAATACATGGACCATATAATATATATATATATATATATATATATATATATATATATATATATATAACTAATCAATAATATTAAAAATATACAACTGTAATATAAATGTCATGGATCAACCGATGATCGAGCCTCATCTCCATGATGACTGCTGGTAGATGCTATTGGAGGCTCATGCAAATCTGGCGTGACGTGAGGCCATGAACGATCATGAGATGTCGATGGTACACTGCAGCTTGCAGGCTGTCCAATATGTGTTGCGGCTTGCTCGTAACATGCGACAGTCCTCGTCTGTCGCGTAAAAGTTGTCGTAACTCCTACGACATGCCGCATCAAGCTGTACATGTCACGCGGCATGCCTCTTCACATCTGTAAGAGCCTATCATTGGCCTCTATATCTCTGAAATCTGCGGGCCAGATGCCTGCCTCAACAAACAATGCAATGAATTGGTCGGCCAACTCCATCATGTATGTAGCATCACTCAGACATTGACCGCAGGCCGGCGCACCAGCAGGAGTATGTTTATGATCTGCACCGGCGTCCTGCTGATCCTCGACAATATCTGGCATCATGCCCTCTGTATTCTCATCAAAATCCACAACTGGATCAGGTGGTGATGGCGGCATCTGATCCTTGCCATCATAAGAGCCAACGTCTACAAAATATATACAAGTACACAACAATAATTAGAAAATTTCATTACACAATTTAATAAAAACAAGTTAAAGAAAATGTTAGAATAAATTTAAATAAGACAGTAATATTACCTCTATCATTTGGCGGCTCATCATTTGTGAAGAGGATGTTGGCACACCCTCGCCAATCCAACCCCGCATAAGGACAGGGGACCATAATGAAGGGATGCTCAAAAACACTGGCTAGCAACCCCAGTGCATCATCTGATATCCTCACTCGAAACAGAGACTCCTCCCTCTTGGGCATCATCTGCCCCCACATATGCATACGTGCCTCAGTAATCAGCCTACGAGGCTGTCGAGGAAGAGAAGGCCTCGTCTCTAGAAACCTCTAAAAAAGTTTAAAAAAAAGGCTCTGAAGCAAAAGGGAAGCTGACCCTCCCTTGTGCACGAGCACGGCATCTATCTAATGATCTACAGAACTGTTGTAAACAAATGGCAGACCACCTGACAAGTCGTGGCTGCTATAGTAAAGAATCAACATAATATAAAAGTTGGCGATGAATGCATTTCCCGTCACTAGTGTTGTGTGAAATGGTCGAAATGATAAGTGAGAGACTCTGGACCTCCTCACGACCAAACACACCAATACGTAACTATCCTCATGAAGGAGACAATATTTATGCTCTAACGTATCTCTAGGAGTAAACTAACTGACTCCTTGCCACACAACCAGCTGGAACGTTGGGGAACGAGGGAAAATCTATCCCTCTCCTTGAAATCCCTATAATAAAATATACATCCTCCTTAGTGGGCGTGTACCACTGGTCGATACCAACTCGGAAACCCTGTTGCTGGGAATTCCACCTTCGGATAAGATGTCTCAAAAAACCACTATGGGACTTTAGGGAAGTAGCCCCCTCAACGAACTTGAGGATGCCTACCTGCCTTAGGAGCCCCTATGTCGCTACTGTAATAGGGCGAGGTTACACATCTCTCTCCCTCTCTCTTGCCTCCCAGAGGCGAACCATGTTATATTGTTCTGCCTGTTGTTGTTGTTGTTTCTCCTCTTCTCTCCTTTCGCGTCTCTGAATGATAGACATATTAAACACAAATTTTTAATTAAATGACACATTTATTTACAAATATACATATACAAATATGTTTTGAAAAATAAATAAAACAAGAATTGGTGCGCCATAAACACATTCACGCACCGGTAACGGTGCGTCCCTCCATAGAGACACACCGGCGATGGTGCACATAATGATATAAAAAGCATCGTAAGCAGTGCTCCAGAAAATATTTTTAGCGCACCGTTCACTAAGTGCGGTGTCAGGAGGCTGGTGCACTGACTTCACTATATGCCTCGGGGCTTATAGCTAAGTGAATACACCACCCCCCTGCCACCGTACATAGTCGTACGGTGCAGCCAGGTATCCGAGCACACCGCTCTTTATTGTAAAATTTACAATTACACGATGCACCTTTGGAATCCACCCTGGAACCAGTGCGGATACACTTAGCACCGGTCTACCAACCTGAACCATTGACAATGTCGATTTGCGGTTCCGATGCGCTGAAAAACTTACGTGCCCCGGGGTGGATAATTTGGTCAACGCACCGAGTGGCCGCGATTCAACATTTTCAACGGTGCGGCCTGGTAAATGACCACACCGCACTTTTAAAAATTGTAAAATAACACCGTGCACCTCGCGTTACTTCCCAGGAACTGGTGTGGACTCCTTCAACACCGGGTGCAGTGCGGCTTGTAAATTTACAAGCAGCATCGCAAATCGGTGCGAGCCAAACGGCTTGAGCGCACTGCGCCATAATTTTTTTTTTCATGGTTAATTTTAAGTTTTTTTCAAATTATAATATGCTAAAAGGTTTAATTATGGAAAAACAAGAAAAATTCCTGTACATTTACTCGTCGAGGAGGCATATTGGCTATACAATTTGAAAAAGAAAATTTGTCCACTGTTTTATAAAATTCAAGTTCGATATTGGTGGCAATGTACAGCAGCAGTGCGTGCAATAAGTGCAATGGGAGCACAGATATCAATGCGGCTCAAGAAAGGATAACTTGCACCAGTGCTTGAGAGCTCTGTAGCACTAACAAAAGTGAAAAATGTGGTTTTTTGGCCATAATTTTTATTTTATTTAACCCTGTTCCAGTGCACCAGGTTTTTACTGGAGTACCGGTGCGTTGTCATAATGATGCACCGGGCTCTTTCTGTTTTCGTGCGCCTTTAGGAGGCATCGGGGCGGCGTAACTGTGCCGCATCGGTGCTTTATAGTAACATCACGCACCGGTGACGGTGTCCGGTGAACCAACTATTTCTGCGGTTCTTTGGCCATAAATGTTTTTTATTTAACCCTATTCTAGTGCGCGGGGTTTTTACTGGAGTACCGGTGCATTTCCTGTATGCCGTGCCGGGCTGTTTCTATTTTTGCGTGCTTTTACGAGGCACCAGGGTGGCGTGTTTTTAAAGCACTGGTGCTCTACAGTAATATGATGCACCGGTAACAGTGTCCGGTGAACCAATGATTTTTGTGGTTTTTTGGTCGTAATTTTTTTTTATTTAACCCTATTACAGTTCGTGGGATTTTTATTTAACCCTATTACTGGGCTCTTTCTATTTTCACGCGCTTTTAGGAGGCACCTAGGTGGCGTAGTTTTAAAACACTGGTGCTCTACAGTATCATGACGCACCGGTAACAGTGTCCAGTGAACCAATGATTTCTATGGTTTTTTGGCAGGATTTTTTTTTATTTAACCCTGTTTTGGTGCGCGACATATATGGGGACCCCGATGCATTTCCATCATTTTGCCCCGGGAAGTTTATGTTTCGCTCACATTTATGATGCACCGAGGCATGGGGATTTGACGCACCAGTGCTCTATAGTAACCGGAAGTACCGGTAACGGTGCCCGATGAACCAATGATTTCTGTGGTTTTTTAGCTGTAATTTTGTTTGTTTTAAACTCTTTTCCTGTGCGTGGCATTTATAGGGATCCTGGTGCGTTTTAGTCATTCGGCACCGGGACATTTATGTTCCGCGAGCTTTTTATGAGGCACCAAGGTTGACGATGTGACACACACCAGTGTGATTACTGAATTAAAAGCACTGGGAGGGTGTGTATGGAGCACACTATTTCCGGTGTGCCAATTTTTTATGCATTTTTTTTCTCGTAATTTTTTTTATTTAACCATCCACCGGTGCGCGCGTTTTTTGGGTGCCACGGTGCATTTCATTTATTTCACATCGGGCCATATCTATGCCGCCGACATGTAAAGCACCAGTGCTCTAGAGAAATAAACACACCGGGCGTGTGTATATGGAGCGCATGGTGTTCTGTGTGCCAATTTTTGTAATGCACCTGTTTGTTTTCATATTGAACGCACCAATGTGTTTTAGGTTGATAAGAGCATCAGAAGAAATAGATCCGCAAAAACCTCTGCCCACCAACCTCCTCTAGCATCCTCCGCTAGAAACATATGTCTGGGGTATTTTTCTGTGGGGTTCCTCAAAAACATCCGCTAGAGGGTCTTTTCCTTGTAGTGGTGTTTAATTAGATCCCACACTCATCCTTGGAATCTGGCACGTGGGTGATTGGATGAAGTGATACTTGGTTTATCGAATCTATGGTTGAGTGGAATCCGAAAGTCTCATCTTCGGTTAGTTTTTACATTCATTAATGATCAATGCATTCCCTTGTTATTCTACATGAAAATGTAATGATTTATATGTGGATTCTATTGTTGTTGTATCCATGGTATTTCTGTTGTTATTATGTTGGTTATGAGCATGTAGTTTTTAAGTGATGATGTACCCATCTCCGCTTGTTTTTACTTGTACATTAACACACAATGTATCTATGGTATAATAGATTGTATTGCAGTTAATGATGTAGGGGAGAAATGATTCTTAGTGATTCTCAAGTAAGTATGAGACCCATATGCTATGTTATGTTTTTTATAACTGTAGCTTTCATGTTTGACAAAATTACTATCATGTCTAGGAGGGGTCCATATGAGTTATTAGTGATGTGATTTCTTTAGTATCATTGTCCTATTTTCATTTTTCATTTCTAAACATTTCATGAATTTCTTAGAAGCGTAATGGGTTATGGGCCTTAAAAGGTGGCTCAAATCCCGAGGATGTTGGCACAAAAATGAGTATTTGGGGCCCTGACTGCTAGAATGCAATGTTATTCCTACAGCTATATCCTCCTCAACGAAGGAATGCAAGTTTGTGCCTACATCCAATGGCTCAAAGAGGTCAAAATGTCAGTGTGACCTAGGGGTAAGAGGCATGAAATTTTGGGTTACCTCTTGGGGGTGGTGTTGTTGTACAAGGTCTATATGTTGTGTTTATGTTGGTTCGACTTCCTTAAGGCCACCTAGGAGGCTGAATCTCATTATCATAGCCTCTCGTCACATGTTTACCCTGGTTGGTCAATTACTTGGGCAGATATGGGAAGAGGGTGTTACACATACAAAATAAAAAGATAAGAAATTGAAAAAATAAAATAATAATAATAATAATCAAGGGAGGAAAATATAAAATACTTATCTCTTAGTTTAAGAAGAAACAATTGAGAATTGAAGGCAATTGACAAATATAAATTAAATAATACTTTGACTTACTATGAGGTGGTTGATCATCATCATCAATACAAATGTTGGTTGTTGATGCATGCTACTTTTACTTCCTTTTTCTTTCAAGAAAATGTGAATCATAGCATCCAAATTTTTTCCAAATGAATCACCTAAAATTTGACATGTCCTTCACCCTCTACTCTTGAACAAGAGCAGGTATTCTATCTAAATTATCCTTGCAAGGGCTTGTGTTTATTCATTATGTGAATTTTTTGATTCATTCCTTGAAATTACTTTGGATTCCTCTTATACACAACTATACCATAGATCATCAAATGTGGGTAGGTATGATCATGCACAGATTCCATGAATAAATGGTTCCCATGAGAGAGGAAATCCATTTATACTAATTTTAACAAGATATGTATCAATAATGGTTTCTCCAATGGATACAACATCATCTCTTATATGGGATAATTTTGTAAGGTATGAAACAAAATAATCCTATCTAGTCATTGTGACTTACGAAGATGATTTTTCCAGGCTAAATTCATGTTGGTATTTTGTCTTGCGTATAATTATACTAGAGCATCATATACTTCCTTTGAAACATTTAATCCAATGGCATGAGGAAGCAAGTTATTTTTTATGGAATCTATCAATATTATGTTTGCCTTGGATTCATTATTCCTATACTCAAATCTTTCCTTAGCACCCTTTGGATCTATAATGACTCCTCCACATGATCCTGATGTTCATTCTCTTCCAAGGTAAGGAGTATCTTGGTATTCCAATATATGAAATTTATGGAAACATCCATCTTGTCTTCAACTCTAAGACTTGGTGTAGGTAACAGACCCAAAATCCAATTAATTTATTGAGAACTTGTCTCTAGGGCTAACTTCAATGACCACTCTTTTAACAAAGATCTGATACCATGTTCTATTTTCTATAATAACCATAGTAGAAACAAATATTTTGATATTATAATTACTACCTAATTGCTTTTAACAGATTATCTTTATGTCACCGATATCATTGAGTAATTATAAATATAAAATTTCAACAGTAATGCCACAGAAAGTGTAATATCATAAAGAGACAACCATGCACACTATAGATAAGAAATTTTCCTTGGGAAACCCAAACCTGGGAGAAAAACCAAAATTTCTTCTTCTAAGGGAATTTTTCTTCGGCAAGGTTTACAAATCCCAAATTTTATAGAAATTTGTGCTGAAATCCAAGTATAAAAATAGTCAAACTATTTCAACCTACCAGCCAGTCAACACTGGTCAAACCATAAAAGTAGTCAAATATGGTCAACTTTAGACCTGTGGTTGAATCCTACAGTTAACCCGTGCATCCAATCCCATGGTCAAACGATAATTCTGTGGTCAAAATTGGCTTGGTTCTATGCTAAAAAGTGAGCCTCTTCTATGATCAAATTGGGACAAATAATTTTTTCAAATAACAGGTCAAAATTGGTAAAATAATAACTCTATTAACTTGGTCAAGGCTTGGTCAGCTGGTCCTCCTTTTTGTAACTACTTGAGAATATATCTTATGTTGTTTTGTGTGGTAAAAATGAGGAACTCTCATTGTGTATATATACTATTCAAATGTGTTAAATTTGACCAATTGTTGCACCCATTCATGGTGGGGCCGATTTGACACTTTGGAGCCTACATGAAGCCCAAAAATTAGAATTTTAATTTTAATTTTCATAAATTTTCTAGGCCACCTTAGGATGTCTCTTGGAATGTGTTAATACCTCTCAACGCTACACAAAAATAAACAAGAAGAACACACACATGTTGGAAACCCCTTCAACCCCTATTAGCATCCCTTTGAGTACCATCCCTTTAGACAACACATGTATATGGAACCTCAATTCCACATACATTTTTTTATATCAGAAGTACCTTAGGTATCCCAAAACCTAAAATAGATCATGTATAAATATTCTTGTTACCATAGTACATTGAAAATACCATTTGCGGATATCAATTTTTGATACCTTAGTAATTAATTCATATGAATAAGGTCATGGTAACAGATCCTATATAGTTAGTTGCCTAAGATGTTTGGTTGAGTACTATTTTTCCACCTTGTAATTATATAAAATAGGTATAACATGTGACACTCCATCACTATGACCCTATAAACCCTTTCTCTCATGTAATTTCTTGTACTGAGATAAATGGAGAATAACACTTTACAAAATTATTTAGTGGTCACATGGTTTAGAATCACAATATGGAAAACAAGGAGAATTAATAATAGGTCCCACCAGCTCAGAACTAACAAATATATAACATGCTTACTGCTTGCAACTAGAAGACAAGATGAATGACATTGAGTCTATAATCAAGGTAGTAAAGGAAAGAATCAGTCAACAAAAAATAATATTGAAAAAATTAGCTAGATGATTAAAAATATAAATGTGGGAGATCCTATGAAGAGAAATTTATTTCCCTTGACATACAAACTATTCCAAGATAACTACCACCCACACTTTCAATATCACAATAATGGCACCATTTTACAAAGGTTTACATGAACAAATCTGATGTGTTGGAACCCTCAAGGTGGGTTACCCAAATGCAACATTATTTCTCTGTCCATGACATTAGTAATGGACTACATAAACTATACATGAGGGTATGATATTTTGATGTTGAACATTAGTAATTGTGCCAATGGCATAAGAAGGCTTATAAATTCCACATTAGTTTGACGTAGATTTTGCAAGTACTTCATGCTCATTTTGAGTGTGAAACACAATTTATGATGCCAAATATACATAGTTATGGAATATATTACCATATTATAGTAATTGACAATACACAAAGAGTTTTAATTTATATATTATTTAAAAAATGTGCCACTGGTGGTCTCAAGGATGCATTTAAAGCATATGTCATGATGTATCACCCACAAAAATTGTTGGAAGCTTCTAACAAAGCTAATGCAACTAACATAAGGATCAATGCAAAAAATAAAACTATTTTTCACTCATCCCAACCCACCTATGGGAACAACCCCACATTATGCAACTCATAACTAGTCTATATCTACTAGTTATTTCTTGAAGGGATGGAAAAACAAAATTTGATCTATATTTTTTATAAATGTAATGAGTTATGTTTCAAGGGGTATAAATATAAACGAAGTGAGCTTGCAAGCTCTTTCTCCTAAACCCAAAATTTGTATCCATGTCCTATAAGGCTTCTCAGCACCAGAAACCTTGAAATTAATTGGCTACATCAACCACCACAAAGTAATTATGTTGATTGACAATGGTAACATGAAATTTTGTTAGGATATTTAGAAACTCAATAATCAGTTAAGATCAACATGGAATATTTTTTTTTAAGGTAAATGTGTGACTTATTATGTGTTTATTTAGTATTTATTAGTTACATTTCAATCTAATTGTAATGATATCTTCTAGATATAAATGTTTTTTGTAGCTCGTATTATCCTTTATATTAAGGTTATTAATCCATTGCTTGATTATAAATAGGCCCATGATATCTATTTAGAGAAAATTTACGGTAATTTGTTGATAATTTATAGTGAGAAACACTTTAATTTGTGGATTTCTTTTTTTTGATATAATTTCTCAAGTACCTACTTTGGCTAAGCTATGCATTATTTCTTTGATATCAAGTGAGGTGAAATCTAATATTGACCGTGAATAACTTGGAATATTAAAGTTACTGATTTAGCTGAATGTAAAGTTATAAAAAAATAGGCTAAGGAAAAGAAGAGGACACAATGTAGCAACAAAATATTGGGAGAGCATATTAGTAAGTGGGTTGGGTCCAAAGAAGGGGCACCAAGGAGATCCATGTTATCCAAGAAGGGCTTGACTAGCTATATCAAATCAAATGTTGTATTTATTTCTTCAACTGTCATTTTTGAGAGCCCAAGTAAGTTTATAATTTTTAATGAAAAAATATGATTGGGTAGAATATATTGTTTGGTTTTTTTGATTAAGTTTTGTACTTTTTTTTTTTCTTTCTATGAATTTATTTTTGTGATTAAAATTTGAAAATTTTTCTTTCTAATGAATTTATTTTGTTAATACCTCAGCTTTTCCTTTATTAAGTAGACATAAATCTTCTCAAAAATATTCCCATATTTCGTGGGTAAGAAAAAATAAAAAATGCACCACTTTGATAATCCAAATGTTGTATCGAAAACCACCATCCATAGCCATAAGAAGGAATGCTCGAAAGGCCACATAATTGAATCAATATCCTAAGCCATAATCCCACATTCCCACATTGGCTATGTCAAATTTAGAGTTTCTTTTCATAAATATGTAGGTAATGCATTCAAATCTTGTGACATGGGAGTGGTTGCTTCACATATGCTTGACATTATGTGTTCCACTATGAAAGCCATGAGCCATGTGGCCCTTTAATGGTATCTTAGGTGAATTAAAATTTATCATAGAATTGGTTGGTGGTTTCCATATTTTCCTTATGAGATAATCGTTTCCCTTAGTACACGTTGGAACTGAACACTAGGAATGGAATTCATAACTTAACATTATTGGAATCGACCATCACAATAAAACTCTCAGAATGGAGGATGCTAGCTAATGCTAGCTAAATTCAAGCCTTGACATTCTTGGAATCCACCATCACAAGAAAACTCTCAGGATGGAAGATGTGAGCTTAATTCAAGAGGATGCTAGCTAAATTCAAGCTTTAACATTCTTTGAATCCATAATCACAATAAAACTATCGGTATGGAGGTTGTTAGCTAAATTCAAGCTTTAAAGGGAGTTCATACAAACTATTAGAAGTTATTCCTAAACTTCAACCTCACTAATAAAATCATTCCTAAACTATAAGCATAGGTATATTCAATTATTCCTCAAGAGTTATTACTTTGAAATTAATAACAACCCCTTCGACACATACCACACATAAGGAAAATTTTTAATGAATTATAAAAAAAATTATTCAACTATGTGGCCAAAAAGTTGTCATGGAAATCATAAAAGTTGTGGTTGCTTACTAATGCCTATAATCATACCCATTTTCTATTTCTCATTTTTCCTTACCTGCTATTTTGGTGTCTACTTTTTCATGCAAACAAAAAATTTGTTATCTTGTCTATTACCTAGTATATAAAAGAAATTTTTTGCGCAATAAAGATGACTGTTTTTTTTATTATTATATTTCTTAAATAACAATATAATAAGTAAAAATACTTAATCTTTTGGTGTCTAGTTTTTCATGGAAACAAAAACGTTGTTATCATATCTATTACCTCGTATATAAAAATAAATTTGTTTTGAAATAAACATAATTGTTTTGTTTTTATTTATTTATTTTTAATCTTATATTTTAAATAATAAGACAATAATGAAAAAATACTAATTTGTTGATAGACATATATATTTCAATTTTAGGTGGATAAGAATATATATATATATATATATCAAGGCTAAGAGGCGAAGATTGATTTTGCTGTGAATATTTTTGGCTAAAAAGTTAATTTATGACTGAATATTTTTTTGATATAATTGCGACGAGAAGGAGTGCAAAGGGGCATGGTAATGTGGTAGTGGAAGTCAGCTGATCCTTATTAGAATTGATAAAGTGAAAATATAGGTAATGGAAACAAAAATGGAAATTATTAAGGGTGAATGATTGGAAATGGTAAAGTGACAATGAAGGTAATGGAAAAGGAAATGGAAATGATTAAGGGTGCCAATTTTTTTTACAGTAAAAGAGTAATTCAAGAGTCGTTTGAAATGGAAGCATGGGAATTGTGGCGATCATGGAGTTTGAAGATCCAACACCACGTTACAAATTCAATTATTTCACATGGTTGGTTAAGAATTTATCTGTTCCAATCCATGTCTTTCACCATTAAAATATAGATGTCTTTCACCATTAATTTTTTTTTTTGTCGACGCGTTCTGAACCACTAAGTGGGTTCATCATGAAGACTTGGAAGAAAGTATTGACCCAACTAACAAAGATATATAACAGGGATGAAAAAAAACTAGAAAAATGAGCGTTAAAAGAATAATAAATTAATGCTATATAGCTAATAAATTAATCAAAAATAATGTTTGAAAGCTAATATAAAAAGAAATTCCTAAATCTAATCTTAATAAAAGGTTTTAATAATATGTAATTATTAATTTTGATATAATTTCGAAATATATATTACTTTGAATTAATACTATTAATTTGACTTAATATTATTATTTTGATATGATAATAATATTTTCAAAATAAATAATTAAATTGGAAATTAGTAAATGAAGTCCTAGTAATAGTATATTATTAAATTTTAGATATAATCTTAGAAATAGTACTATGTTTAATACACACACACACACACACACATGAGAGTATGATTAATAATAATAATAGGAATACATTAATTATAAATAAGGACACTAAAATAAGAGGAGATACCAATGAAAAAAGAAAGAAAGAAAGAAAGAAAAACAACATTAAGAAAGAAAAGAGAAGGGGGAAGGGCACTAACATAGGGAAGAAAGGGACAAGATCAACCAACTACTAATATTCCACCCATCATCCCTATTTATCATGATAGATTTTCTTTTTTTAGTTTCTGTAGCCTCCCTAAACTTTTGGTGATGGAAGTCGTCGATCCTTGCAATGACACGAGAATATTCAAAACAAACATGGTGTTTAGTTTTGTCGACATGTTCTGCCAAGGCCGAGGAGGGTGTCCCGCATTATCTAATATCAACTGCATGTTCATGAATCATTCAATATAAAACGATTTGTTTCATGAATATAGGGGGTCTCATAAGAACACGGGATTAAATAAACACCCTTCATGCTTTTTGGATCCAGAGGGTCTTTTGCGGATTTGAGGGAGCTACAAATAGTTGTAAGGGGTCTAAAAGTGGAAGAGATATTTTCTTAATTTAGAACCTCTCCTAGCCTTCAAGAGAGCTCTGAGACCTTGGGACCAACTATAACCATTATTATTAAAAAATTAAGGAGATGGTTCTTCTCCTCTTCCAAGTGATCTTTATCGGAGTCTCTAAGAGCACTAATGACCAAAGTGTTTTGAAAACCAACCATTTGAGCCAAAAAATGATGGGCATTAGAATGAAGGTATTTATCTATGTTGGTTTTCTTCTAAATGGCTTTGTGAGAGAAAGAGCCATCATTTCTCTTGGAGATGAGAACATGAAGGAAGGGAAGGATGCCATTAATTTTAATTTCCATGGTGAATTTAATGGAACTTGAAAGATTATTTAGGTGTTGGAGGAACAAATCCAACTTATCATGACCATGAGGAAAGTTGATGAGGGTATCATCAATGAACCTATTCCAAATAATAGGCTTGAATGGAGCAGAAGCCAAGGATTTGGATTGAAAATCTTCTATGAAGAGGTGTGAAATAATATAGGAAAGTGGGGAACCCATGGAAACATGGAATTTTTTTTCGTATTACTGACCTTCAAAGCTAAAAAAATTAGAGGTGAGGCAGATCTCTACCAATTTGGATATATCTCCATCAGTGACGCGCTTGATCACTTCAACTTATTCCTTGATAGGGTTATTAGTGTAGGGAGAGTCAACATCAAAGATGACAAGGATTTCCCCTGGCTCAAAATTTAAACATTTTAACTCATTGAAAAATGAGGAATCATTCACAAAAGAATAAAAAAGGCAAACTAGAGGTTTAAGTTTCAAGGTAAATATTTAGCTAGGAGGTATGTTGGCCCACCAATGGTGTTGAAAATTGGTTTGAGGGGGGGCCCTCTTTATGGATTTTGGGAAGCCCATAAATATTAGGAGTGAGAGGGTTGCTTTCAATAATATTGTGGCTAATGGATCTCAAAGAGCTACTAAATTTTATAGCGGAAGCTACAAAATTCGAGGCTTTTTTTATAGGGTTTTTATGAAACTTTATGTACCTATCGTTATTACATAAATTATCTAATATATTTATTTTTTATTCATATCTATCCATGATAACTAAAACCCATCCTTTATCTGCATTAATAACAAAAATGATGGGGTTATTGCGCCGAGAGGCACATTCTGAAACTGAGTATGACTTCGATGTGTAAGTGTGTAATGTCCTTCAAAAATAATAAAAATTATTTTCACTAATGTCAGCCAAAACATTAGTTTGAATCTTAAATAATATATAACTTGAATATTTAGATTAGATATATCTTTTTTCTCTCATTAATAGACTAAGGTTAATTATTAAAATAATAATATGTATTATTATATATAATTCGAATGGAATTATCTCATTTGTTTAATAGTTATTTTATCATATATGTGAATTTAAATGCATCATAAATTTACCTTTAAAAAAATATTTTACGTCATTAAAGTTTCAAATTAGGTAAAACATTAAACATATTTAATTTTCACTAAATCCAATACCATTTCTTAAATCAAAATAAAAATGGTTAACTCAACATAAAGAATCAAAAATACTCTTCCAAAATATTTTAATATTTCTTTTAATTCAATATTTGTAAAATTAATCTTTAAAAAGAAAATTCATATATATTAATTTGATGTAATTTTATTATAAATTTTATTATCATGCTATGTAAAAAACATAATTAATTCTAATATTGATATTAAAAGACTAATATTAATATTAATATTATCAAATTTAATAAATTTTGATTAATACAATATTCAATTTGTTATATTATAATATATGTTAATATATCATGATATATAATTAACTCTAGATATATTTATGGAGATAATAGCAAAGGCATAGAGTGATCGACATGGAGAGATAGAAGGAGTGACAAGGGAGAAATGGAGATAAAATGGAGAGGGGAGAGGAGGAATGAAGACAGAGAGAAGAAGAGGAATGAAAGAGGGAGAGAAGGGTAAGAGAGAGAGAGGGAGACACAAAGATAGAAGGGGGGCAGAGGATGAGAGAGAGGAGGAGAGAGGGAGGGAGGTAGTGATAAAGTTCACTACAAGGAAAAGACCCTCTATCGGGTGTTTTTGGGGAACCCCTTATAAAAACACCTAGACACACCGGACACCGTGCACTCTGTACACACCTGCCCAGTGTGTCTTATTATTGTAGCACATTGGTGCTTTACAAAGCTTCTGCACCGGCACGTAATAAAACCTCTCGCCAAAACAGAAACTGCACCGGTGCCCCTATAAAACCCCATGCATAGGAGGGTTAAATAAAAAAAATACGACAAAAAAACCTTATTTTCTAGTTCACTCAGTGCTCCAGAGCTCTCAAGAACCGGTGAAATTTATGCTTATCTAAGCCACCCTGACATCGGTGCTCCCGTTGCACCCATTGCACGCACTTCTACTATGCATTTCCCACCAATCTCTAGCTTGAATTTTTCAAAACGGTGGGAAATTTTTCTTTTGCAAATTCTACAGCCAATATTCCTCCTCGACGGCCAAATGTACAGGTATTTCTCATATTTTTCCGTAATTAATCCTTTTAGTGGATTAGAATTTTGAATTACCTGAAAATTAACCATTTAAAAGAAAAAAAAATTTGTTGCGTGGTGGCCTCGAGCCGTTCGACTCACATCAGTTCACGGTGTTGCCTGTAAATTTACAGGCCATACCGCAACTAGTACTAATGGTATCCGCACCAGTTCGGGGGCGATCCCAAAAGGCGCACTGTATTATTTGAAAATTTAAAAAAAAAGTGCGGTGCGGTTGGTTACCCAGCCGCACCGTTGACCATGTGGAATAGTGGTAATGTGGTGCATTAACTTAAATAGCTGCCCCGAGGTAGGTATTTTTGTCAGCACACCACATTCCACATTTCAACAAGGTCAACAGTGTGGTCTTTAATGATGCCAGGAGGTCGGTGAACTGATCAAACTATATGCCCTAAGGCATAGATTTTGGTGAGCGTACCGCACTCCCGACACCATCCATAGTCAACAATTCGCTGAAAATTTTCAAGTGCACCACCATCGGTGCACTAAATATTTTCTGTTGCACCACCGTCTATGCGCGAAAAAAAAAGACGCACCAGTACCGGTGCATGCCTGTTTTTTGTGGTGCACAGACTGGTTTTTTTTCCAAAAAAATTTATATATGTATATTCCTAAATACATGTCTCAAAATTATTTAATATGTGAATCATTCATAGACATGAAAGGAGATAATAAGGGGAACAACAACAACAACAATAGGCAGACCAGTATAACATGGTTTGCTTGTGGGAGTCACAAGAGAGGGAGAGAGATGCGTACTCTCGCCCTATTATAGCAGCTACCTATAGGCTCCTAAAGCAAGTAGCCCTCCTCAATTTCTATGAGGAGGCTACTTCCCTAAAGGACCATGGTGTTTTTTTAAGACATCTTATCCGCAGGTGGAATTCCTACCGACAGGCTTTTTGGGTTGGTCCTAACCAGTGGTACACGCTCACTAAGGAGGACATATATTTCATTACAGGGCTATCGAGGATAGGGGTGGATATTCCCTCATTCGTAGAGGTTCCAGTTGGCTATGTAGTAGGGAGACATTTGGTGTACTCCTATAGATACATAAGCACAGATATACTGTCTCCTTCAGATTTTTAGGTCTCGGAGGTCAATTATGTATTGGTGCATTTGGTAGTCAGGAGGTGAGGTGCCTTTCACTACTGATTTCGACCGTTTCACACAACACCAATGATGGTCAACGCATTAGTTGCTTGCTTCTATATTATGTTTATTATTTAGTATAGGAGCCACGACTTGTCAGGTGGTCTGCCATTTTTTCGCGGCATTTCTGTACAGCCTTAGATAGATGTCGTGGTCATGTTACACTGAAATTTGTCACCATGACGTTTTACTATCTATATGGGTTCATCTTTACTCATATATTACTCCTTTAGAAGTCTAAAACATCAAGTTCCTAAAACCAAGCCTTGAAATTGAGAGAAAAGCTTATAAAAGTCATAAAAACACTCGTACCACACTTTCTCTTAGTATTACCTATGGTGCCGCATATGTTTGTTCTAGAACATGCAGAACCGGTCGAAATTTTTCTTCATTAAAGGTGCGGGTCCCTATAAAAGGTAAATTACGGCGGAAGTAAAAATTGGATGCCCAGCTAGTTGAATCTGGAAGCTTTTGGAAGTAATTATCCGATGGAAAGTTTGCTCCTTTCATGTACATTCATCCTTCCATTAAAGGAGCCTACCCCTTGGTATATGGAACTTAATCCCTTTGAAAGAGGATTCTATCCCCTCTTATTTGGAGCTGCAACCTCTTCTCTTTTTCTATAAATTGAGGCCATAGTTCAGCCTCAAGGGGGAGTTAGGCTTTGAGATTTTTTGAGGAGAATTGCTGGAGAAACTCAGACTCTCTTAACTGATCATCATATGGGAATGATTACACATTCATGTGTATGTTATTCAAGAGAGTGCAAAGGCTTGTAAAAGTAGAGGAAACACTTGTTTTGGACCCTAGAAGGACCTGTACAACATCAAGGCGAACATGGTTGTAAGGCTCCTTCTTTTTATTAAAGATAATACAAATGGATCATGTTTTCTCAATGAGTTGTTTACTTAAATGGCTTATTTCTTGAATTCCTTGATCGTCAAGATAGATTTTTGGTTTATGAATTAATGTATGTTATGTAGGTGCTTCTGATTCTTTTATGTTTTTGATTGCAGATCTCGAAAGGAGACATACTCAAAGCAACAGGAAAGAAGACTACGATCAACACTGGACTACAAGTAAGTCCTAAATCCTTCATTATAGATAATTCTAGATCAATTATACTCTAGATAAAGTAGTTAACATCTGTCTATTTGTTGCTAGTTATCCGTAGGATACTAGGGAGGTTTGTCTTGTCCACAAGAACAATCTACCCGCTCAATAACTCATGCACAAGGGAGGGTCAACTTCCCTTTTGATTTAGAGATTTTTTGTTTATTTTTTGAGAGGTTTCCAGAGATGAGGCCTACTTCTGTTTGGAAGCCTCGTAGCTTGATGTTGGAGGCACCGATGCACATGTGGGGATAGCTGATGCCCAAAAGGGGAGAGACTGAGTTTTCCGTGAGGATATCGCATGATGCACTGGAGTTGCTAGCCAATGTTGACGAGAATCCCTTTATTATGGTCCCCTGTCCTTATGCTAGTTTGGATTGGCGAGGGTGTTTCAACATCCTCCTCACAGATGATGAGTCACCATATGATAGAGGTAATATTAATATTTTATTTTAATTTATTTTAACATTTTCTTTAATTTTTTTTTATTAAATTGTGTAATGAAATTGTCTAATTATTGTTATGTACATGTATATATTTTGCAGACATTGGGTCTTTTGATGGTGAGGACATGCCAGCACCACCACATGATCCAGGTGTGGATCCTGATGACGATCAATATATGCCATAAGCCAAGGATCATCACGAGGCCGGTCCAGAGAGACCTGCTCCTACCGGTGCGGTGATACTACCTTTTTCTGGATACGGTAGGCTTAACAACAGATTGAGGATGGAGTTGGGCAACCAACTCTGTGCATTGATTGTTGAGGTAGGATTCAGGCCCGCTACTATGAGAGAAATATAGCTCAATGGTAGGCTGGTACATATGTGGAGAGGCATGTTGCGTGACATGTACAACTTGATGCGGCATGTCGTAGGAGCTACAACCTTAGTTACGCTGCTGAGGAAGGACCCTTGCACATTATATGCATTGTCGATATGTAACACATGATCAAAAGTCCACGAGGAGTGTCGACGCATCATCTGATGATCATGATCAGGGGAGTGATCATCATTCACCTTGCGTCACGCCAGATGAGTAGCCTCCACTAGCATCGAGCAATAGTCATCATGGAGAGCAGCTTGGACTATCAACCATGTCTAGTCATCACGATTTGCAGCCAACAGTTGATCTTGATCAACATGAGGCACTAGTACCAGATCAATAGGCACATGATGATCAACATGTATCGACTGATCAGCTTGTTGAGGTTGCACCATTAACTGAGCATGCCGATAAAATGTTTTAAAATGGGAAGTTTTAAACCGTTTAAAATTTATAGAAAAGATAAAAATTAATGACATGATGCATTTAGATATACATAAAAGATATCTTAATTTGTGACCTTAATTTAACCTCTTTCATTTAGGCTATAGAGAAATTAGTTAAGTGTTATATGTGATCTCTTTTTTGCTTAATTTCCATTGAATAGTATTGAATAATTTTAATTTTGTTAAGTACAAAGTTACATCTTATAATATACACTAACTAAATTATATCCATTAGTGATGAGACCATGAGACCATGAGTAGTTAGTGTATTTGGTACAAAAAATTTATTCGAGGAGATAGCAGATTATGAGATGTTTGTCTTGTATTGTGTATTTGGACATATGCTTAATGGAAGGTGACCCTAGCTAAGGAAGTAAGCGAACATTGTATTTTTCTTCACATGTTTCATAAAAATATCTTTATAGAGTATATCTTATTGGTTGTTCTTTCGATTTAATCTATATTTGTATTCTTTGTATCCCTATTTCCATTTCTATATCAAGGGCTAAGGAATTCTATATGTGGTATTGGAGTTCTTTCTTTAGCAAGCACACCTCCAAATTTTTGGATTTTTTTTTTTTTAGGTTAGAGAAGTGTTCCAACTTCTTCAAATAAAATAAAAATTATTTTCTTGATGGGTAAAAGTATGGCTGGGAATAATACACACATTTTGGGAACCCTTGTAAACCCTATTGGAACCCCTTTGAGTAGTATCATGCTAGAAAACACTAGCCTATCGAATCACCTAAGTATATCTAAAACCAACTATAGATCAACAAATTGACGATATTTTTTCTATAGTACATCGTGAACAATGTTTGGGATATTTCTCTCTAGTACCTAAGTAGTCAGGTCATACCACTAAGGCAATGGTTGAGCCTCCTTAGTTATTTCCCTAATATATTGGGTTGAGTATTACTATTGGACCTCACAAGTATATCAGAGAGTTCAGTATTACTATTGGACCTCACAAGTATATCAGAGGTATAACACTTTTTCACACTTATTTGTCTTTAAAACCCTACAAACCCTAAGTTTGTAGTGAGTGAATGAAATTCCTAATTCTCAACATCGAAAAAGGATTTGAAGATTGTATTACCATAGTAAGAATCAACCATGATAAATAAGTATAAAGGATTAGTACTTGAAAAAAAAAATTAGGTCCCACTAACACTATTGTAGGATACCTGTCTTAAAAGATTACTTAAATAATGTTAATTATGACGGTATATCTCTTAAATAACTCCTCTTGGGTGGGCCCATAATATAGTGATTTGGGGTAATACAGTAATTTTGGTTATATCTAAGAAAGATCCTCTCATGCTATTGGTTGTAGTATATAAGTGGAGAATAACACTTCCAAAAAATATGTAGTGGTCCCATGGTTAAGACTCATAACATGGCCAACTTGTTGAAATAATAATAGACCCCACCATCTCAGTACCAAAAAAGAGATAACACGTTGAGTTCCTATAACTAAAATACAAGATGGTTTACATTGAGTCTACACTCAAATAGATAAGGGAAAGAATTCGCCAATAAGGAAGCATCTTCGAAAGATTAGTTGGACGCATAAAGACATGACAAGAGGTATACATATGTAGTTTAGGACATAAATTGATTGTTAATGATACACATGAGGGATGGAAATAGGATAAAAATGTAGGTAAATAAGTGCAAATTTAGCTCCCAACATCTCCCCCCAACTAGTCTTTCTGCATGAGCTCATGCAACTCGTCGCCTTCGCAAGTCTGGGTTAGAGTGGCTATGATCAGCATGAAGCTGAGCAATATCATATTTCCCAGCAATTTATGTTCCTGGAGGTTTATACCCATCTGTCATGTGGACTTCCTTCAACTAATCATTATTCACATTGTAGGTCGATGTGTACTGATCTGCTGACAGTCAAATAATGGGAAACTAGAATCTCAAACACATCTAGCGGACCTCACAAGTGTGTACGCAAGAAATATAAATTGGTAGCTTCTCTAATTCCCGTGAAAAATTAGGAGCCCCAAAAGTTTCTCGTATCTTGAAAGATGATGATGATAGCATCCAGCTTTTATATTAGCTGTCCCGAGCCTCATCTTGACAAGTGACCACCTAGTTTGTGCACATAGTAGTGCAACACTTTTGGGTTGCCAACATCTATGCTTTTCATCCCTCAAACTTAAAAAATGTAGCATGCTTGTTATAAATATTGACAGGATGATCATTTTCCCTTCGAAGGACAAGTGGCTTAGTAGCTTGATTTTCTTCCAATGTGTTGAAGGCTTTCTTCCATTTAACCTAATGATTCGAATGGAAAATGGCATCCACCAATGGTATTCATCCACCCATGTTATCCATCCACCCATGGAATTTAACCTTAGTATTATAAATGGCACCGACCCATGGTATTCATCCACCCATGGTATTTATCCACCCATGGAATTTACCCATGGTATCATAAGTGGCCTGCACCCATGGTATTCATTCACCCATGGTATTTACCCATGGTATTTTAAGTGAGATCCACCCATCGTATTTACCCACCCATGGAATTTACTGTGGTATTGTAAAAAAAAAGGCTATAAGTGACAAGTCACATTTTGTAAAAGTATAGTTTATCCACCACAATGTAGCTTCTACATTTATTCTTTTTTTTAATAAAACAAGTTTCTTTGTGGTTTTATTTGATGTGTGTTATCTCCTTTTTCTGGCATGCTAATTTTTCAGATCTTGTTATAACCATTTCAATGTTTTAGATCTTGGGGCCTCCCCACTAAGATTTGGATCAGTGGTATCAGATTCAGGTTACACCTCTATGGGAATGAGGGTTTGAAGCATATTTCAGTTTCAAAATTTTTCATCAAACTTCAACAAACTTCATGCAAGTGCCACAACCTCCACGGATCACTTTCTTGGGCCAAGTGAAAAGAATTTTTTTTCATTTTTTGCAGGAATTTTTATTGGGTGTCGAGTTTGCAGATAAAGTCTGAAAATTTTGGTTCCAAATTTACAAAAAAAAAACAGATCCAAATTGCTTGATAAAACATACCCAAATTAAAAAAAAAAATTAGTCGAATCAGATTCCGGACAAGGGAGTTATTGCTAATTTAAAATCAACTATTTTTCAGAAATTTTGTGACGGTGTGACAATTCAAGCACAAATATCAGAGTGTAGAGTCTCTAGGTACTGATATAAAACACATGGGAAGATGAAAAATGGTCATTCTATTTACAAAATGAGGTTATAATAAATATTCTGAGTTATATTGACCAAGTTATGATCATTTTAAATCTGGAGAAGCATTCAGAGCGGGTTCCCTTTAGAGACGTTCCCTCCCACCCCACTTTAGTAGGCACCTGCTTCACATTCATTAGTTTCAGCATAGCAACGTTCAGCTTGGGTTATTTGGAGATAGGTTCTCCCACCCTAGGCTATGTAGGAACCTTCTATTTCATCAACAATCAACATCACAGTTATGCATCAACCACACAAAGTCCTTCTCATTGAAATCCATTTGCTAGGTTGCACACTGTTAGTATCATAGTTGGTCACAATCATTACAGGGTATCTCTATCGTCGAACCTTCGTTTGTCATGGTTTTGGGTCATTCATAAACCCAAACTTCATTGAAGTCCATTTTCTAGGTCGCACACTGTCAAAATCAGATTTGGTCACAAGAATTATAGGGTATCTCTATCCTAGAATTTTCATTTGTCATGGTTATGTGTCATCCACAAACCCACACTTCATCGAAGTCCATTTTCTAGGTTTCACATTGTCAATATCACAGTTGGTCACAAGCATTACATGGTATCTCTATCCTCGTATCTTGATTTGTCATCCATAATTGAGGAACAACACACAAACCCTTCTCTTATTTAGCTCTTCATATTCAAAAAATGCTTCTCGGAGAAACTTCCATGATAGGACAATTTATTATTAGAATGATACGAATGGAAAATGGCATCCACCCATGGTATTCATCTAGCCATGTTATCCATCCACCCATGGAATTTACACATGGTATTGTAAATGACATGTCGACCCATGATATTCATCCACCCATGGTATTTATCCACTAGAGTCTTAGAGGCATAGTGAGTATAGCATGCACAAACATATGGTATTCATTCACCCATGGTGTTTACCCATGGTATTGTAAGTGAGGTCCATCCATGGTATTTACCCACCCATGGAATTTACCTGTGGTATTGTAACAAAAAAACTCTATAAGTAACAAGTCCCATTTGTAAAAGTACAGATTGTCCACCACAATGTAGCTTCTACAGTTATTCTTTGTTTTAAGAAAACAAGTTTCTTTGTGGTTTTATTTAATGTGTGCTCTATCCTTTTTCCGACATTCTAATTTTGTAGATCTTTTTAGATCCATTTCAGTTTTTTAGATCTTGGGGGCCTCCGCCTAAGATCAGGATCAGTGGTATTATATTCAGGTTACGCCTCTAAGGAAATAAGGGTTTGAAGCATATTTCAGTTTCAATTTTTTGTAGCAAACGTCAGAAAACTTTATGCAAGTGCCACAACCTCCATGAATCACTTTCTTGGGCCAAGTGGAAATCATTTTTATTTTTTTCAGTTTTTTGCAGGAATTTTTATTGGGCGTCGATTTTGCAGATCAGATATGAAAATTTTGGTTCCAAATTTACAAAAAAAAATAACAGATCGGGATTCCTTGCTAAAACATACCCAAAAAAAAAAAAATCCGTCGAATCGGAGTCTGAACGAGGGAGTTATCACTGATTTAAAATCAACTATTTTTTCAGAAATTTTGTGATGACATGACAGTTCATTCATGAATATGAGAGTCTAGAGTCTCTAGATAACAATTTCAAACACATGGGAAGATGATGAATGGTCATTCTATTTAAAAAAATAGGTTATACTAAATATTCTGGGTTATATTAACATACTTATGCTCATTTTAAATATGGAGCAACATTCAAAGTGGTTTCCCTTTGGAGAAGTGCCATCCCACCCCGCTTTAGTAGGCACCTGCTTCACATTCACTAGTTTCAGCATAGCAATGTTCAGTTTAGGTTATTTGGAGATAGGCCCTCCCACCCCAAGCTATGTATGCACTTCCTACTTCATCAACAATCAACATCATGGTTATCGTTCAACCACACAGAATCCTTCTCATTGAAGTCTATTTTCGAGGTTGCACAATTTTAGTATCACAGTTGGTCACAAGAATTATAGGGTATCTCTATCCTCGTATATTTGTTTTTCATGGTTCTGGGTCATCCACAAACCCACACTTCATTGAAATTTATTTTCTAGGTCACACACTGTCAATATAATTGTTGGTCGCAAGCATGACACGATATCTCTATCCTCATATTTTCATTTGTCATGGTTATGGGTCATCCAAAAACCCACACTTCATCGAAGTCCATTTTCTAGGCTGTACATTGTCAATATCACAATTGGTCACAATAATTACAGGGTATCTCTATTCTCGAATCTTCATTCATCATAGTTATGGGTTAACCACACAAACCCTTCTCTTAAGTGGCTCTTCATATTGAACAAATGCTTCTCAGGAGAGAACTTCACACAATGGAGACCATTTCTTCTTAAGGAGGGAGGAATGATCTGAATGGAAAATGGCATCCACCCATGGTATTCATCCACCAATGTTATCCATCCACCCAACATAGATTTACCCATGGTATTGTAAGTTTCATGCACCCATGGTATTCATTCACCCATGGTATTTACCCATGGTATTGTAAGTGAGATCAAACCATGGTATTTAGCCACCCATGTAATTTACATGTGGTATTGTAACAAAAAAAGGCTATAAGTAACAAGTCACATTTTGTAAACAGACAGATTATCCACCACAATGTAGCTTTTACATTTATTCTCTATTTTAATAAAACAAGTTTCTTTGTGGTTTTATTTGATGTGTGTTTACTCCTTTTTCTGTCATTCTAATTTTACAGATCTTGTCAAATCCATTTCAATTTTTTAGATCTTGGGGGCCTCCCCCCAAGATTCGAGTCACCTGATTGATTGTATAGGAAGTAAAGGCTCTTAATTGAACACATCCTACAAAAAAACAGGGTTTAATGTCTGATCATTACTCCAGAATTAATCGTGCATATACAACACACACATCAAGTGTTGATTCAAAACATCATGAATTCTCAAGATGCGCAAAAAATGTATATGATCTTCTATCTCATGGGTGACCTCATGAAAAATACTTTCCAAACAAAAGAGAAGATATTGTTCATGAAGAAGTAGAGCATAGCTGTGAGCAAGGGGTCAGCAAGCCATTACGTATTGTACAAAAGTGAACATCTATTCCTAAGTTTCCTTCAGTATTCACACCTTCTCTTCCAATTCCTCGATCATATTCTACTGTTTCTCCCACTTTTTCCTCTCTCTGTCCAACTAGTCTATGTAACCAGTGATGGTCTATGCAGTCTATTTACAAATCCTTTTCACTTATTCCTGGTGGGTTCTCAAAGTGATTGTCCCCTGTTGAAGACAAGACCCATCCACCTACCACTTCTTAATTTCTATGGCCAAAAAGAGTTGCGGGGCCTCAAATAAATATTTAATCAGCTTAGTTTGTGTAGCGACAGAAATTTTAGGATTATCCTTTGTCTAAACTGCTGATGAAATCGCTCCAGTCGTGGATTTTGCAGCCTTTTTCATGTATCTCCTTTCTTTCTTCTCTAAGCACAATACCTTTTTACTCAATTTAAGATTTTCTATTTTTAATTGCATGATTCATTAAATTGGGACTGGTACCTTTCTTTATGAGGGGGCATCCTTTTTTCACATTCTTCAATGATTTCTTGTTTGACAATGACTTCCTCTACTTGTCCTGTAGTTGGTGTGGGATTTGGTGGATTGTTGTCAAAAAATGTGTTGACTGTCTCTTCCTTTACCCTAAATTATTTTATATTTTCCTCCATTTGTGGAGCGACCCCTTTAATTTCTTTCTCAAGTCTTTTGACCTCTTCATTTCCTTCCTCATGTCTTACAACCTCTTCATTTCCCCTTGTTGGCTCTGGAATAACTGCGGTCGTCGGTGTAGTGTCATCGACATCTTTCCCTTGCATTGTTTCTACCGCAAGTCCATCTCATATTTGTCCAAGAATTTTTTTTAACCCTTTCTGGTGAGTTTCAGCAAGAAAATTTTCATTTTGTGGTCGTGGAGGGGTGGCATCGGCTATTACTTCTTCGACCTATTCTTTGGTCAGCACTGGTTCTTATGTGTCAGTGCTAGCCCTTATACTTCCAGTTTTTGTTGTCTGTGTGCTAGTGAGTATTGGCACCTGATTGATCGTATCAACCACTATATGCAAGATTTTTCCATAAAATTCTAAAATTGGGGTAATAGCTTCTTCTTCCACAAAGTGTCGAGGGGAACATAATTTCTTTGCCCCTTTTGGTAAAGTTGCAGGAAACAGGGAATGAGGGACATATTTTTCAATATCTGCCATGACTATGCCTGTTGACTCAGATTCTTCCTTTCCATCCCCCCTTTTCACTTATTGAACCATGCTTCCTTCCAAATTGTCTCCTTGTCTGACAGTCAACACTGGTTCTTGTGGATAAGTGTCAACTGTAGGGCATGTTTCCTCTATAGATTCCTGATTTTTTTGAGCTAGTGGTATTGGTTCTTGTGTGACAACGCCACTTGCAATTCCCGCTTCAGGTCCCAAATTTTCTTGGAAAAGTGATGATGGTTCTTGTGTAACAACACCACATGCACATTCCCCTTTGAACTCCTGATATATTTGAATGAGTGGTGTTGGTTGTTGTGTAATGGAACGACCTATTGATCCTTTGGTTAGTGAACCTTCTCCCTGTGAATTTCCAATCAATGATGGTTCTTGTAGAACAATGTCGACTACATTCTATTTATATTGCTTCCATTCCCACTGAACCAATAAGCAATGTTGGTTCTTGTGGGGCCCCATTGACTGTGGTTTGTTCTATTTCCATTGCTTCCATTCCAGCTGAACCAACAACCGATGTTGGTTCTTTTGGGGCAGCATTGACTATGGTTTCTTATATTTCCATTTCTTCTCCTTCGTTCTCCTCTGTTGCAGATATAATAACCTCAAGTTCTTCTTCTAACAAGTCAAAAAATTGTGACCAAGACACATGAGTTTGAGCAAGAGCATGTATTACCAATAACCATACCAACTCGTGATTTGTGAGGAGTCCTAATACTTCTCGAGAGCGACAAGAAGATTGCACCATCAGTTGAAGACTCTTCCATAAGAGGAAAGGCATATCCAAAAAATGGATTTGCGCATGCCAAAATCGAAGATACGCCAAAAGCTTGAAGTGGTATTTGAAGATAGTAGCAAATCACCCTTCAAAGGTGATGTACCTTAGCATAAAATATGCCACCTCATCCAATGGATATAGAAGAGACCTATGATCATATCCCCTTTCCTTTTGAACTGTTGTTTCCCTGGCCTATAAAAACAATTTTGTGAATTCTCGCAAAGAGGATTTTCGAGAGACCATTTCGGCCCTCCCTGTGGCAATCCACTAATGACCGAGATGGCCTCGTATGTGACAGAGATATCCAAACCCAACACTATGGAGTGATTTCCCTCCAAGTTTAATGCAAATTTGGTTGTGATAATTTCATCGAATCGCTGCAACCTTTAAAAGTACATATCCTAGCCTACGTCTAAAAATAGTTTCCATACATCTACATTAGTGTGCACCAAAATTTTATTTTCTAGTTCTACGATAGCTCAGTAACAACACTTTGGAGTAGCACAGGACCATTAGGGGAGATTATCGATAGGTAATTCATGTGGTGATGGAATGGTGGAAAATGAAGTGCGGTAATAGTGAAATAGAAAAGGTAATTTTTTAGAAATGGGAAAATAAATCATGTTATATTATGGTAATGACGAAGGATGATTATGGTAATTATTCCGCAGAGTTGGAAAGGATTTTTTAACTGATGTAGACATACTTATCTCAAGTCCCAATGCATATTAATGATTGTGCGGAATAGAGTAAGGGTCGTGCCGTGTACATATTAGCACAAGTTATTATGATGACGCCTCCAAATCATCTTTACAATTTGATTATGCTATCATTTCAGTTATGAAAACACCTGCCCCAACTAAGGGAGGACCATCCACAATCATGTCAATTAATGTCAAAATAATTATTAATCAAATCCACAAAAGTTAATCAGGGATGTACTTAGCGACTTACCTTGGCGGAGTAACAAACTCAGAGGAGTAACCACATTAATGGAGAAACAACACTAGGTACTTGGAAAGACTTTGGCAATGGAGTAACAACACTAGGTACTTAGAAATTTTCTATGGAGTAACAACATCAGAGGAGTAACAGCACGAAAGGAGTAACAACACCAGGTACATAGAAATTTTTTTGATAGAGTAGCAGCACCGGAGGTCTAACGACATCGGGGGAGTAACAACACTGAAGGAGTAACAACATCGGGTACTTAGAAAATTTTCTAACACCCAGAGGAGTAACATCATCGGAGTAACAACACCGGGTACTTAGAAAAATTTCTAACACCGGGAGGAGTAACATCATCGGAGTAACAACACCGGGTACTTAGAAAAATTTTGACCTCCATAGAATTGCACACTAGTGATAGTACCTGCAATAAAAAAATATTGAGTAGTAACAATATTTTATATTTATATATATTATTAAATATAGTATTTTATTTTTTTATTTTTTTATAATTAGAGGATGAAGAGGAGGAATTCTCTGCACTAACAACCTTCAAACCATCTTTATCAGATATATGTTTCATGAAGACATCCTTAGAAGCTGGGTGATGATACAATTTGGGAAGATGTCCATTTATTATGAAAGAAGCATGTGTATCATCAATTGTGACAAGTCTGATAGTTCCATTATCAAACGTCGCATCAACTTCATAAGGTCCCATCTAATGAGAGTCGAGCTTTCCTTTAAAGTCCTTCAAATGGGAATAGTAGAGTAGTGCCCAATCCCCTCTCTGAAACACCTTACTTTTGATAAATTTGTCATGCCATTTTGTTCTTTGCTGCTGAATTACAAAATTCATGAGCGTCTTGGAAAACTGGATTTTCTCTCTTTTATGTTATATAACTTAAGTAGGCTGAATGGTTAAGAGTATATGTTTCCTGCTAAAAGGTCATAGGTTCAAACTAGAAGGGTAATGTATGGTTTGGTAGACATAGTAGTTAAATTGTTGACTAATCGCTATGACCTTAAAATAATAATAAGCTATAATAATAATAGTAATAATACTTAAACAACAACATTAACATTTTATATAAAAAAATTTATCTCAATACATTTAAACTTATTTCATGCAATGTTGAGCTCTTTTCACCAAAAATTATATCATGCGTGTTCATGTTTGTCCCCTTGTATACTCTTATAGTCCCACACACATAAGCCTAGAAAGAAAACCCTTAAACTTACTTGCCACAAACAGAATCGAACGTTGGCATCTAATTTTCAGCCATGGGGCTATCTAATTGTAATCATTATAGATGATTCAATTATTCGTTTAAATGAATTGGGATTTTTAGTATGTGTGGTAATTTAGTTACATGTAATTTTTTAATGCTTATTATATTTATAATGGTAATTTTATTTGTTTGTAATTAAAGGAATTGACAATTAAGTTGAGTTGGTATTTTTGTGATTTTGTGTTGATTTTATTCGTAATTATTATTACTTTTGGTTTATATATATATTTTTTACAAATATAATTAATTGATAAGATTTGAATTTTAAATTTCATATTTTACATAAAACTTCATTCCTCAAAACATAAGTAAGTAATTGTATTTATGATGTGATGTTTCAATTCCATATTAAATTCAACCATAAAGAAATATAAGATATTTGTTTATTTATATTGTCATTAAGATATTGTTGTATTAGTTTAGGTAACCAGAAACCACGAAGAGCTTTTTACTTATAAAAAAAAAAAAATTAGATTGTTTGACTATTTAGTCTATATATATTATATAGTATAGCTATATAATCGGGATTGAAACGTATGATTTTTTAAAAGGTAGCATACGTTTCTGCTAAGAAATAAAAAAATATATACATAAATAATTTGAAAATATGTGCACCATCACCGATATAAGAGGGAGAGGCCAAATGACCTTCATACTAGAATTCGTGTTCTCTACAAATTATAAAACGTTAAAAAGATTAGCTCATAAATTATATCCACCATCACCGAAATAAGAGGAAGGAGAAAAATGACCATAACACTAGAGTACGTTCGAACTGCAAATTACAAAACGTTTAAACGAACAGCTTATAGTTATATGAATTGCTTGTATTAACGCTAACGCTCTGAGTATAAACTCTTTAGCGTATTCATTTATTATTATTCCAGGTATAAAATCTTCATAAAAATAGTTTGATATTCATGTCCTCACACTTTATAAACTTGCATGTGTTATTGTTATTAAGTATAAACTCTCACAGGTTTTGAACTTGCCTGTGTTAATGTTATTAAGTACTTAAACCCTCACAGGTTTTATTTGATACTAATTTAGCCTGTCACAGTTCACACAATAAAACATTTACATCAACTCAAAGGAACATCAAACTACTATATCGTTTACCACAAATCGATGAACAAAACCAATTAAGAAGCCAATTTATCTAAAACTAAAAACAGAACGATAACAATGGTGTGACCATAACTTATGCTATTTAAACTATTCAAATTATACAAATATTTTATCATAGTTTTCTAAAACAGATCTTGCACTGTGATCTGATCTGAGCATAGAGCCAGAGGGATGACAATATCTGTCTACGCAATATATCTATATGTCTTAGCCAGTAGTATCCGAGCCGCCTCTCCTGCATATGCGTACTCTGCATATTATTCTATCTATAATATAAAAGTTGCGTCTCTGCCACCATCCTACAATACAATGGAGACGAAAGGATTTTACTTAAAAGGATTTCCACTAGATTATAAATTATAATATTGCATACGACATGAATCTTACAGTATGCACGAGAGAGATATTAGTGTTTGGTATGCAGATGTAGAGGAGCCAAGAGAACTTACGCTAATTAGTGGTGCTTGGGAGGAGGCACCGCATAGCTACCACCGTGGCGATCATGAGGGGGTGGAGATTTGTGGAGATGGGGAGCGTGTGAGGGATGGACAGGCCTTACATCATTAACAGGCTTGTTCGTGTGGTGGTTCAAGGGAGTAGGTATCTGCATCTTGTGAAGCTTGGGGATTTTGGGATTCAGAGGAGAACGTGGTCTGTGCTCATCGATAGGAGTGGGAGGTGGCTGATGTTTGTTTGGAGTAGGTTTTGGGTTGTGATCATGAGGAGCAGACGGTTTCATCGTGTGGTCATGAGCATTTAGTGGTACAACTCGGGGTGGAGGTCTAATAGGATAATGGGGTTTCCCTGGAGGAGAAGGGTGGGGTTTGGAAATCAGTGGCTGGGGGTGGGGAAAATCCAGAGGGTGTGGAGGAAATGTAGGTGGCTTTATGTGATCTTGGGGAGGTTTATGATCAGGGAAAGGAGAAGGATTATCGTGCGGTTGTGGGGGTACCGAGGGATTAGGCCTCGGAAAAGGCTTATCATTGGGATGGAAAGGCGGCCTCGCAGATGGAGAATGTGGATCAGAGTAAGCATATGAGAAAATTATAGAGAAGATGATGAGGAGCAGAAACGGACGATGGTGAAGAGTCCCTTCCATCTCAACGAAATTCAATCGAAATGCAAGCAATTTGAAAGGAAAGGAATGGTATGCAAAGTAAGAGCGGAGTTTAGGGTTTATATAGAGGGTACAACCGGCCATGAGAGTAGGGAGGCGGTGGAGATGATGACATGATAATGGTTGGCTGACAATATAATCCATGGGTACGGGGATCATGTATCATGTGGACCGTCGGACGTGCAGCTTCTGCAATGCGTTGTAGGCGCTCCTTTTTCAGGTTCGTGTTCACCAGAGAAATTGATGACGCATTCTATTTATTGATTGTATTTTGTGGTGGGAAAGTTCTGCTTCTCCTTCCATGACTTCAACTTAGGTTAATGAGAAAAGGATAACGCGAAAAGAGTAAAATTTTCGTCTACATTGCTGAATGCAGGTCAGCTTTTACGGCAACCGACCCGACGTTTGTCGATAAAATTTGTCGCTTCTTTAACTTATAAGTCAAACAGAAGTGGGGACGGTGTGTTAATACAAAATTTACGAGCGCGTCGAAAAGTTGGATTTGATTTCAACAGCCTGATGAAAATGGATTTTTTTTCCCGTTATTCTATCATATCAAGTAGACTTTTCAGTAACCAAAGTCCATTTAAACTTCTTTCATGATATGTTGCGGTCTTTTTTAAAAGACTGTTTACATGACTTTATCAAGCTCATTTATAATTGCTCCTTGTAGTCGCCACCAGTGATGTAATTTTACCGGAAAATTGCGTATCACTCCCATTAACGGTTAACATTAAAAAGATTAAAATTAGCATTAAAGTTGTCCAAATCTGGTTTCATATTTGAAATTCCTATCTTAATTCTCTCACAAAAACATATAAAACAAACATTTAAACTTACTTGTCACAAATAAAACCAAAGTAACGTTGACATAACTTTTATTTATGGGTTATGTAATTGTAATCATGATTAATGACTAAGTTATTCTTAAAATAAATTGAGATTTTTATAGTGAATTAAAATTAAAATTAAATTATATTTAATTTTTTATTATAAATTGAGATTTTTATAATGAGTTAAAATTAATATCATAATTATATTTGATTTTTTAAATTTTAATTAGAGAAGTAGATAATTGGGCCAGGTTTATATTTGTGTGACCTCTGTTTTCATCCATGGAGTTATATAATTGTAATCATTATTGCTGACTCAATTACTTTTAAAATGAATTGGAATTTTTAGTAGGAGTGAATATATATCTATATATATATAGGAATGGGCATCTTGGTTGTGTTTATATTTTTATGATATATAATAGATTCCTAGTGCTACCACTATAACCTCCAAGTCTATATATTCTCATTTTATAAATATGAATTAATCAAAGAAACTTGAATCTTAAATATCATAGTTTACATACCATTGTATAACATGACAATCACGAATTGAGCTTTCCCACTAATATAAAGAATTGTATTTATAATATAATGTTTCAATTCCATGTTAAAGTATAAATTAATATGAAAGTTAAAATGAACATTTATTTCAAATTAATATAAAATAAACCATATTTGATATTTCTCTTTAATATATTGTTGCATTATTTTAAGTATATGGAAACTAAATTCATAAGTGAACATTTTTTATTTATGAAATAAGAAAAAGATTGAAATTGTTTAATTATTTAATCTATATATGTATATACTCTATTCCCTTAAGAATTCAACCTTGTAATTTTTAAAGAGAACATATATATTTTTAACATGAGTGGCTTCATCATATATAACGTTGTTGTTTTGTTTATTATCAATAATGCATTTTATGATTATTAATGATTTTTTTTTTTAAGAAGTTGTGGCACTGTTTTTATATCTTGTTTTCAATCTTGTAGTGAGCTTTCACACATGAGATGTGATTTTTTTTTGTGTAGTTGTGGCATTGTTTTTATATGTTGTCAATCTTGCAGTGAGCTTTTAAATACGAGAGATTCACTTTATTATTTAGGATTGAAAATAAAGAATCACAAAAAACATTTATGTAGTTTTTGGTTCAAATTTATGAACTAGAAAGAATTAAGAGCTAGAAGTGAAATCCAAAGCCAAAGCCAAATTTATAACCTTTTTGAGTTTTGTGGATTACAATTATTTAAAATGGGAAGGTATATAAGTCTAAAATTAAAATAAAGAGTGGTAATTAGTGACTTATAGGTATCTATATATACACCAATAATTTTTTAATGTGTGGTTTTACCTTAGCCTCTTTAGTTTAGGCTATATAGAAGTTAGTTAATTGTTTTATTTTTTTTTGGATAAGGTTCATTAGATGATATTGAATAGTTCTTCAATGAAAAAGGGTAAATCTTACAAGGATCATTAACTAATTGATATCTATTATTGATAATTAGTAAGGGTTTTTCTATCCAAAAGCTACTTAAAGTGATAGTAGAATATGATATGTTTGTCTTGTGTTTTCTATTTAGACATATGCCCAATGGAAGGTCTGAAGAAGTGTATGAAAATTCTATTCTTCACATTTTCAGTAAATAAGCAAAACCGTATAGATTTTATCTCATTCTCTCTTTTATCTAGTTAATACACAATTATGTTTTTCGTATGCCTATTTTTATGCCGTAGGCATATTTATTTGAAAACAGCCCTCCTGAGTGTCCCGGTGTCATAATTTGAGCCCTTTGATATTTTTTTAGACAATTGAGTCGTCATCAGCCATGGATTTGAATTGTAGCAGTTGAAAGTTGTAAAGCAATTTCCAGGCAGTTGTGACTTTCCATAGTCATCATCCTCACTCCTAATAGTGTCGACAAGGATGGCTCTGGCTTGCAGCATACCATCATTTTTTTTTCTGAGCTCTCTGCCAGCGAATACGCTAGGTTGCATCAGCACGCCGGAGTCTCGTCTCCATCTGGTTACTAGTGGGTTTAGCTTTAAGCGTGGTATGAACTCGCGCAGGGCGGCAGCAGTAGGCCAAGGGCGAGAGGACGAGAGCTACGATTTTTGGAGACAGAGCTGAGGCCTTCGTTTTCCCTTCTTTTTCTCTCAGCAGATGACACCGAGGTTCGAGGTTTGATTCTACCTCCTAACAGCGTGTGCTTAGCCATTATTGTCTTTTGAATAATTGCTTCGCCGACACACAGGCCACCCGGTGTTCGAATCCCATGCAGTAGCAGTTGTTTAGCCTGGTAGTTGAGACGAAATGGACTGGGAGTGAGACTGCCTGCCTGCTTGCTTGCCTCGTATTCTATGCCTTATTAGACAGAGATATCTGGGAGTAACTTTTGGGGGTTTGCGTGGATCAATAGGATTCGTATTGGATTCCGCTGGTGTAGGAACTTGTGAAGACCATGCGATTCGGAGATTGTAGCGGGGGGGGAGGGGGCTATGAAGAATGAATGGTGAATAAAATAGATGAACAAGTTACTGTGGCTTACATTAGAAGTGTTAGTCTTGGCATGCAGAGCTTCGCCCCGCCGCTGGTCTCTCACACAATGTACTGTTCATTCTTCAACTTCCCTTTTTTATTTTCGGGTCAAAATTTCTAAACCCCTGCCCAATAAAAGTGCTAGTTTTTATGAAAAAGGGATTTGTTAATGATGTTGCCTGCAAAAAAATCTTAGATTTAATATTTGGAGAATGGAAACCCTCAAAATATGCTTGATTCTGTTGGAAATTTATTTTAAATGGCGTCTGTTGAAGGGTTTAGATCAGTACCACTTTTCATATTTTGCGATTTCTGGGTAATCAATTTTCCTACTATAAGTCTAGTCATCATTTTAAGTGGTAATATAATCGACCTGGTAATGCCTGCTTGTAAATTCTTGCCCTGGTACACTTATCGACATTTGTATTTTGCAAATGAAATAAGAGAGCTAAAGACCAGGAATGGGTTTGTTTGTTTTGTTCTATTTTAATGAATACTTTCTTAGTATAATTCATGTATGGTTTACCAATGGTTTATCATAAAACTACCGAGTTTATAAGATAACCTAACTAAGTATTTTTCTTGCATCTTTTAGCGACACGTTTGGCACAGAAGCCAGCAAAAGATTTTTTTGGGAAGTTGAGCAGACTATGGGTTTTCATCAGGATGATGTAGCCGATCTTGCTGGCAGGAGTATGATTCTTTAACTTATTTCCTGGATGTTTTAGAGCTGAAATAGTGAATGTAGACATGCTGCAAATGAAGTTTTTTTTTTTTTTTCCCTTTCATGTGGACATTTTAGAAATAGAATCTGACGAACAATACCTACTATGTCTCCTCATTGACTCTATCTCTTCGTTGACAGTAGCAAGTAAAGAATATTTCTTGATCTGTAAGAGAAGGCATATTTTTTGACTCATCATTTCTTGCCTTGTGTTAAGGTTCCGCTGTGAATTCTAGACCAGCTGTCAACATTAATCATTTTGGGGCATTACAGATTGTTAGCTTGGCCAAAGTGAGGAACGATTTGTGTATTTTATGCAATTTAAAAATGGGTGTTCTGGACATCGATATTTTTCTTTCTGTTGTTGGTGAATGAAATAGGCATGTGATTGATTGATTCGTGAATTTATTATTTGAAAACAACCCTCCTAGGTGTCCTCGTGTCATAATATGAGACCTTTGATCTTCTATTAGACGATTGAATTGTCGTCAGCCGTGGATTTGAATTGTAGCAGTTGACAGTTGTAAAGCAGTTGCCAGGCAGTTGTGACTTTCTATAGTCATCATCCTCGCTCCTGACAGTGTCGACGAGGATGGCTCTGGCTTGCAGCATAAGCCAACAAAAGCTTTTTTGGGGAACTTGAGCAGACTGTGGGTTTTCATTAGGATGATGTAGCCGGTCTTACTAGCAGGAGTATGATTCTTTAACTTATTTCCTGGATGTTTTAGAGCTGAAATAGTGAATGTAGACATGCTGCAAATGAAGTTTTTTTTTTTTTTTTTTTCCTTTCATGTGGACATTTTAGAAACAGAATCTGATGAACAGTACCTACTCTGTCTCCTCATTGAATTTGTCTCTTCGTTGACAGTATCAAGTAAAGAATGTTTCTTGATCTGTAGGAGAAGGCATATGTTTTGACTCATCATTTCTTGCCTTGTGTTAAGGTTCCGCTGTGAATTCTAGACCAGCTGTCGACATTAATCATTATGGGGCATTACAGATTGCTCGCTTGGCCAAGGTGAGGAACGATTTGTGTATTTTATGCAATTTAAAAATGGGTGTTCTGGACATCGATATTTTTCTTTGTATTGTTGGTCAATGAAATAGGCATGTGATTGATTTCTTTCTGAATTTATTATTTGAAAACAACCTTCCTGGGTGTCCTCGTGTCATAATCTGAGCCCTTTGATATTTTTTTAGATGATTGAATCGTCATCAGCCATGGATTTGAATTATAGCATTTGCAGTTGTAAAGCAATTTCCAGGCAGTTGTGACTTTCCATAGTCATCATCCTCGCTCCTGACAGTGTCGACGAGGATGGCTCTAGCTTGCAGCTTTACGTCATTTTTTTCTGAGCTCTCTGCCAGCGAATACGCTAGGTTGCACTCAGCAGTTGTTCTAGCACCTGATCCTATCTATCGATCCAGTGAAATTTATGCAATCAACTTATAGAAAAAAGAAAAAGAAGAAAAGAAAAAAAAACTCACTTAGAGTTGTATCTTATTTATTTCAAATATAGTTGAATTGAATTGGATTCATTTTCAATTTTTCGTGATTAAAATATTTTGGCAAATTAAATTTCTTTATTTGTTAACTTATTTGAAAATTTGTTTTACTAATTTATAAAAATGATTTGAATTGTATTTATATATTGATTTTCTTTTATGAGGTATAGGACTTTTTTAGGTTATAGGTTAAAATTTTATGGAGAAGAATTAAGTTGTATTTTATATTTTTTATGCTCTTTTTCAACTATGCTCATTGGACACTTTCTCTATTTGACATAGTTGTGTCACTTTTCTGGTTATCGAGTCTTCATACATCAGCTATTTGAAAAAAAATTATGTACTTAACAAGACATTTTTATTCATTCTACATTACTAAAATTGACCAAAATCACTACAGATATCTACAACACATTTCTATTCATTCTAGATTACTAAAATTGACCAAAGTCACTACAGATATCTTTCTTAGCAACTATTGGATCACTTTAAGAATCTTACGGCGTTTCCTTTGCAACATCTGGTGATGGTGCAATTGCTAGTTGTTAAAATTTTCAATGGTTAAGGAACACTATAAGTGGTGTTAGATTTCTTTCTTATTCCAAAAAACCTACAAAATTTAAGAGAATTTTTTTAGGCTAGAGAAGTGTTCCATTGTCTTTAAATGACATACTAATTTATGACGAAATGATTAAATCTCTGATTGGGAAGTGTCTAATTTTCTACAATATGAATAGTAGAAAGCAATCTATTGATCTAATAATTACTAACTAATGATTTTTAATAATTTATCTTTATGTCACTGATATCATTGAGGAATAATAAACAAAAGATATCAATAGTAATGCAGCAAAAAATAGTAAGATCTTAAAGAGAAAACCATGTAAAATAGAGGCAACAAAACTTCTCCAGGAAATCTAAAATTGGCAGAAAACCCAACAACTCCTCTTCTAGGAGAAAATTTCATCACCAAGGTTTACAAATCCAAATTTTTCTAGAAATCTATGCCAAAATCTGAGTCCAAATACCAGTAAAACCTTGTCAAACTACCAGCGAGAAAACACTACTCAAACCACCCAAATAATCAAATCTTGTCAACTTTCAGTGTGGCAAGCTTATCTCCTATGATCAACTTTGGACCTACAATTGACTCTTATAGTCAACTTAGAAATGTGGTCAACCCTCGCATTCAAAAAATCCTTTTGCAGTGAAACTCGACATATTTTGAAGTCAAAGTCGGCCTCTTCTGTCGTCAAATTGGGCTAGATAGTTTAGATGAATAGTCGGTCATGCTCAGTCAAATAATGAATTTGCTAGCTTGGTCAAATATTGGTCAATTGTTTCTTCTTTCTTCTCCTTTATGTGGTTTCTTAAGAATATATGACATGTTGTTGTGTATGGTCAAAATGAGTAACTCTCATTGTGTATGTATACAATTCTAATAGTTTAAATTTGACCAAGTGTCACACCCATTCATGGTGGGGCCAAATTGGAACTTTGGAGCCTACATGAAGCCCAAAAATTAGAATTTTTATTTTTATTTTCATAATTTTTCTAGGTTGACTTACGATGCATCTTGACATGAGAAAATACCTCCTGTTTCTACAGAAAACTAAACACCCCCTCTTCACGAGGGATGTATTCTCCTTGGATGCAACGAATTTCCCCTTAGTTGAAATTCGGCCTTCATAATAAAATTTCATGAACATTTTGAGTTGATGCATATCTAAAGGTAACTCCATTTCGGAGTGGGATATGTGAGTATCTAGGGCCTTTTACCACTGGTAAAAATTATTTATGGATCCTAAGGAAAATATATCAATCTCCTTTTGTCAAAGTCCATTATGACTCAGTTAAGTCCTTTTGGCTTCTTAGGAGAGAATCCATTCTTGGACCATTAACCCAGCCAAAGTATTTATGTATTTTTAAGTGAATTACATTTATCTCCTCTGCTAAAATTCATTTATCACCTAGAAAAGTACTTTTGACACTTAATTCCTTCTATCTTGTTAGGAAAATATATATTCAGTCATGTAATTTTTCCCTATAATTAACCTGAGCCATTCACCTTTCTGGTTAAACTCTTTTATGTCCTATCCAAGTTATACTGACTTTAAAGGTGAAAGTATCCATCTCCCCATGGACAAAGTCCTTTATGAACTATTCAAATTCCTTATTGGCTCTAGGAGGTGGTCTTCCCGAATCATGCAAAGACATAAACCCTCCCTCTCAGCAGAGCATTTTGCATGTCTTTAATATTTTCTTTTAAGTATACAAACTTCACTCTAGACAAAGGCTTTCTAAGAATGTTTGCAATTTTCTCAATTGTGTATATGTATTAGAGCCCCACTACTCCTCTATAAACCATGTCCCAAACGAAGTGACCTGATCAAGGAGTCTTGCAAGAATATTTCAAAGTCACGTTGCTTCACAAATTATGACACAAGTTGTGATATGCTTTGATCATGTTGTGCTCGGTGTGATAGAATTATGCTCCTACGAAACCAAGATATCATAGATAAAATGAAATTGAAGCAACACGTTGGTGTTCTCTTTTTGTACTCTGCACTCCTAACCCAACATGAGTCTATATATCCTATAGCCTCACTTCACCACCTGAGACATACATCAAACCATATCTACAGTGCCACGCAAGAACCTCAATCATGCATTATTGCAACCCAATGTATTTTCTTCGGCTTGATGACATACTAGACTACGTTGTTCACTGTAAAGGAAATATTTGGCCTGGTGTTAACCTAATTTAATGAGAATCCAATCAAATGTCTATACATCAAGAGATCGACCAAATCTAAATATCTAATCTAAATAAATAATGTATCTAGCTAGAATCCTTCACTTTAATTTTTGAGGCTAACTCCCTCTAACACTAAATCACGTCTTCCAGTGGTATTCCTAGTTGTTTAATTTTTCATGGAATAAAATACTCCTACCACTACTACTTCCTCTATCATGCAAGCATGTCCTTCCATTGTTTCTCTTTGTATCATGTAATCAAGTCCCTATTCCACTGTTTCTCTCTCTATCATACAATAAATTCCTTTTTTTGTTGGTGCTCCCCAAAGAAGGAACACTACTCCTAGAGACCTTCTATCTCTGAGCATCATGATAGTCTCAACCTGTGACATACTCCACAAAAGTTTCTCATTCCACTTTTCCTAGTTGTTTACTCCCTTGAAACTGAATGTTTTTCCTATCATTGGGCACAATACTATATGTCTAAGAAATTTGTACAATTTATTCCTTTCAAACACCAAAGACTCCATTCAGTATGTGCTTAGGCCCTTAGTCCTATCTATCGAAGAATGGATAAAAAATATTATTGTAGTCCAATCCCCCTTACTAATATATTCCTCTTTCCACAAAATTTCCTTCTAATTCTTGATGATTCCACCCATGTAATTGAATTCTTCTCAAAGGACATGTCCATCCTTTCCATAAACCTAATTTTAGGAGGCCATGGAAAAGGAAAATTCATAATGGAGGTAAGAAGGAAATATCAATTCCATAATGTAACAACCCTAGTAAAAATCCATGTAAGAAATATATAAGACCACGGTTGATGGGACACGTATTCCAAGTTGAATATTGGGAAAAACATCCTAGCGGGTGTATATTTGGTTTATTATGGCTAGAGGAAATTGGAAAAGGAAAAGGAAAAGTCTTTAGAAAGGAAAAGTGGCATTTTATTTATGAAAATAATGGAAAATAGGAGAAAAGGGAGGTGAAAGGTCACAGGTTTTGTTTGAGGAGGAAAATTAAGGAAATAATGGAAAATGAAGAAAATAGAGGCCTCATCGATAAAAAGGCTTCTGAGGATCAATTGGTAACATTTTTTCAGTACATTTTTAGAGCTCTCTCATTATTCTCTCTCTCTCTCATACTCTTAGATACTTAGAGTTTTATTGGAGAAATCTTGGAGACTGTGGATACTTGATGATTTGGGGCAAGAAGACTAGGAAGAGAGAGAAGGTGAAATAGGACATCGGGATCAACATCTATAGTGGGTTTTGAGTGCAGGTACTGAGTTGCATGTATGTTTTCCTTACTATATTTGGCACACATGGTATTGCATGTGGTTTATTGATTATGATCTGTATTGGTATGAAGGATTTCTTATATTGGAAGTGGATTTTCCTAGCCTTTCCATTTCCTATATAGCCATGGTGATGTGATTTTATTTCCATTTATTATTTTCGGGTTGGTTCTCATGATTCCTTTAGTTTTTGGGTTGAGTTATTGTTTCTTGGAGCCTTGGTTGGAAAAATGATCTGGAGCCTAGAAATAGTTGGGGTTGTGTTACTAGTCCTGGAGCCTTGGTTGGAACAAACACTGTGGAGCCCTAAAGCATATTGGATATAGACCAAGCCGTGATGGTTGTGATATCTGACTATGAGGTGGAATCACTGGTTTATGTTGAGGTGGTTTGGCCTCTGGAAGCCCTAGATTGGTTTTTTATTGATGTGTTTGATGATATCCCACATTCATGCTTGGAATATGGAACGAGGGTGATTCGTTGAAGCGAGACTTGGCTCAGCCAATCTATGGTCAGGTGGAACATGGAAGTCCCATCTCTGATTGGTCTCTACATTCATTAATGATAAATTCATTCCCTTATTATATTCAGTAAGTAAATGTACTGATTTATATGTGGATTCCATTATTGTTGTATCCATTGTATTTCTTTTGTTATTATGTTGGTTATGAGAATGTATTTTTTACAATGTTGATGTATGGCTCTCCCCATGTTTTTACTTGTAAATGAATATACAATGTATCTATGGTATACTAGATTCTATTGCATTTAATGATGTAGGGGAGAAATTCTTCTTATCGATTCTTAGATAAGTATGAGACTCCTATGCTCGTTTCTGTTGTTTATACCTATAGCTTTCATGTGTGTAACATGTTTGACAAAATGCATGTCATGGATAAGACGGGTCCAGATGAGTTCTTAATGATGTGATTTCTTTAGTATAATCCTCCTGTTGTTATTTATCATATCTTAACTTTTCATTGAGTTATGGGAAAAGCACTAGGTTCTGGGTCTAAAAAGGTGGCTCAAATCCTAGGGACGATGGCACATACCTAATTATTTGGGGCCCTCGACATTGACATGAAGTGTTATACCTGCATCTATAGCATCTTGGACGCATGAATGCAAGCATGTGCCTACAACTATGGCTCAAAGAGGTCAAAATGTAAGTGTGACCCAGGGGTAAAAGGCGTGAAAGTTGGGTTATCTCCTAGGGGTGTTGTTATTGATGTTCAGGTTTGTACGTTGTGTTTATGTCAGTTACACTTCCTTAAGATCACCTAGGAGGTTGAATCTCCTTATAGTATCCTCACGTCACATGTTTACCCCGTTTGGCTGGTTACTTGGGTAGATATTGGAAGAGGGTGTTATAGAGTGGTATCACACCATGGTTCAACCCTCGGACTGGATGGGCGGTGCATTGGTCATGCATTCAAGTCAGTTGCATATGTGTTATTTATGCTTCTAGTCTATGCGCTTGTTGCATCCGTGTTGTGTTGGCCATGGTGGCATTGCTGTCACCATCGAAGTGTCGATCTGGTGTTGTTTTTAACATGTTATCATGAGTATATGACTGGTTATGTGTTTCTCATGCTTGTGTATTGTTCTTGCACACTTTCTTGCATATGGTTACATATTGTAGAAGAATTTCTTTGTTATGGTAGGGTTAAATATTCATGTTTTGGTGTTATCCATGTATGATTTATTGTGTGATGTCATATGTTGAACATGAATTGGTCATTCATGATTGGTTTTATATTTCAAGTGGGTGCATATGCTCAATTTTTCGTTGGTTTGAATGGGGTTGTTGTGCATAAGTTCATTGTATGCAATTAGGTCATCATGATGATATTGATATGTTATGATGCTAATGTTTTTCTTGAGATAGAGTAGGAGATGCAAATCATTAAAGTGAAGTTGCAACAATGGATTGTAGGGTAACAGAAGACTGTCATAGAAGTGTGCATGTTTGATATGCAGGTATGTGATTCATGATTGTTGTAAGAATTAGGGTTACTTATATGTTTTTCATTCTATTATTATTATGTTTACATATGTGATAAATGCTAGTTGATCAGTGTAGTCATATGCATTTTGATTATGTGTATGCCTTTCATTCTATTGATTTTATGGTTACATACATGATAGATATTAGTTAATTAGTGTGATCATATGTACATGTGTTGGGTAGTCAAGCATGGTATGTAATATTCTGAATAGAAATAAACAATAATATAAAGCGACATAAACAAGAATCTATAGCAAATAGAGAGACATCATATAAACAATGCAAAATATGGAGAATGGTGAGCCATTTTATTATATAACTGAAAGATACAATGAGTACAAAGGTGATCAGAATGATGGCACCTTGGATTGCACAAGGTAAGCTAGAAATACTCTCAGAAATGCTCAGGGAATGACTACTCTCTCAAGGACAACGTTATATCAAAAATTCTACTATTGTTGCTACTATTGTAATAGGATGGCTCTTTGGGGCTATTACTTTGCTCAAAAAAATATGAAACTCTGGAAATGAGCTCTCCTCCAAACACCCAGAGAAGCCCAGAAAGGAATTTCGGAATGGATGATCCCGGAATTTGACCTCCCTTAGGAATAAGGCTATCCTAGTGAAATAAGCTGGCCCTGAATGATCCTCTACAAATAGTGGCCTCCTCCTATACCAAAATGATGGAATAGTGAAGGGTTGATCCCTTATCACTATCCCAGGTTGAATCCCCTGATGAACCCTCACTCTTGGAATTACCTCCTCCAAGAACTAGGTGATCGCTCCTTGAGACTGCACTGCCCAAGCAAGTGCGTAATCCCTAGTTGAAGATGCTATGGCTCCCACTTGAAAATCAATAGATAGAACTCCTCACTCGAGCAGGTGTTAGGGTCCTATAATCTATAGGATCTCAAGGTGATTGATTATTTAATCTCAGATCTTTCATATTGTAAATAATATTCCATGATTGTAAATTATTTCTAAAAAGGTTAAAACCTTAGGAAAAATATTCTTGCATGTCTAAATGCATCATTAAGATGTAATTAAGTATGTTTTGATTGCATTAATAACATCATTTAAATTTGATTAAATTATTTGTAATAAGGCTAAGTACTACAGGTGTTAATTCTATCAAAAAAAGGACAAAATCAGTGGCTGAATGGCTTATCTAAGCTTTCGGAGGCCCATTATAAGTTAAAGGAACTCAAAGGAATTACTTTGCAAACCTTTGGAACTCATCCGCATTACCATATTTCATTAGCGAGGACCCACCTTACCTTTTCCCATAGACCAAAACCCGCTTATATAAAAATCCGAAATTTTTAGATATATTATATGCTCCGCAACCCATCGACAGACGTGTTATATAAGCCTTAGAACTTATCGTTATATATATATATATATCACATATTATATTTATAACAAGAGCTGCTTAAACCATTAGTGGGCCCCCCTGTGCCTCATCGCATATCGCCATTGCAAAAGATTTTGTTATAACAATCAAATGCCAAACTTATAAAATCGTTGATGCGATATGATGTGGGACCCTTTCCGCACCATGCTTTCTTTTTCCATTTCATTCTCCTTTGAAATACATTGAAACCTTACCTTTCCTGACCTTTTCAATTTACCTTTCCCACTTCACCATTTTATTGATTTTTATTCCTCGATCGCAATTGAAGTGGGTCCCCTCATCACATTTCGTAGTTTTTAAGTGTTCCTCAATGGAAATAAATTTTAAAATATGCGATCGCCTATTTTTTGGGAAAATTACTAAGAGAGGGGGGGGTGAATCAATATTTATAACTCACTGTAAACTTTTATTTTTTATTTACTGAATTCTATACGTGACTTTAATGAACCCAAATAGCATATACATGTGGTTATCTTTAAGAAAACTTGTGTATGTCCAGAGATCTTATGATGCAGATAATTCTTTACCTAGATAAGTGCATCATTCATTCATTAGATGTTTAGTAGGAAGTAAACATGTGTAGTAAGAACTGAATAAATCATCACACATAAGCAACACACATGAACACCAATATTTAAGGTGGAAACCCAATTCGAGAGAAGAAACACTGATGTTGTCGTCTTTGTCTTCAATATTTGTTATAAAGAAAACTACTTACAATACTATACTGGCACAGACACACACCAGCATGTAGGCACCCACCTGTAAAAGGTTGCAACCTTCTCTTGTTCTCCAGCTCCTACTAGAAGGGAGCTCCAACCCCCTGATCTCATTTACCAACCACTAATGGAAGGGAGCTACGACCCCCTGCTTCTCATTTACCAACCACTCCTGGAAGGTAGCTACTACCCCCTGATCTAGTTTACCAGCAACCACTGGAAAGGAGCTACAACCCCCTCATTGAAGGCTTCCACCCTTAGCACCACTGCGGACCACGTTTCGTCAATTTTCACACTTGATCCAACAACTTCAACACAACACAACTTGTAGGCCTCCTTTCATCAGATTTTCAGACTGGACCCACTCCACACATTTAAGCTCAATGAAAATTCATCTAACTAAAACTTATAATCAACTCATTCACTGAACCATAAATCAACCAACCAACCACTAATATTTAATCATATTCAACTAGAAGCATAATCAATATTCAAACAACCTAGATCTATTTAAAGACATCATTGACAGACAACATTAATACAGCAAAACAAATCAGACATTTCCTTCCACACACTTCAGCAAAACCCTAGATCCCGTACGTGATTTTTCTTAACTGAACCTTCATATATACACGCTTTTACAGAGATGAACCTATGTATATATCTACAGACATTACAGGACTGTGCAACTCTTCAGAATAAATAATCAACTTAGATCTTACCCTTCACTTTAGCAAACATTCGCCAGATCATAGATCTAAACATTCCATAAACAGATCTAGAAAATACATAGTCATTTCAGGTCTAGAGATCCTGATCCATCATTGTATTCATAGGTGCATTATTATTTCAAATCTATCAATAAACTATGGCCCATTCCATGCATATATACTTCAGAGTGAAGTATTCATTCAATACCCAGACACATGCACTCCATGCACTATGATCTTCTTCGCCTTATATATTTTTAGTCTTTACCAATACCATGAGCCAAAACCACACAAGTGCCGATGGTATTCTTGGAAGGTATCAAATAGATGACTCAATGCTAAATATTGTGGGCTAATACCATGGTAAAGCCCCCTGGTATCAAAATTTTAGAGCGTAAAAGATGTACGCGACTTCGCTTCTTCATAACCGCGTGTATACACAACTTATCTTTATAAAAACTATGTATATACTAATTCTGGATGTATACGCGAGTTGAATGTATACAAAGTAGCATATACATTGTCTTCATACATGGGTTGCCTTCATCAAACATGCGTAAACATTGAGGAATATTTCTTGTTTCATTTCTCTGGCACTTACTAGAATTCCTTTCTCTGTCAAATCTGAACTGGCCTATAGAAACATAATTTTTCCATATTTAACAAATAGGTTTCTTTTTAAAAGGCAACAAATCAAGTAGGTTTCCATCAAGGACAACTTCATCAAGTAGGTTTCCATCAAGGACAACATATTTCATCATATTGCTAACAATCTCCCTCTTTGGACTTGATGGAAACCATGATGGTGTTTGATTACCAAAACATATAGATACATTAATCATAACCATTATTCAAACACCAATATACTCTCCCCCTTTGACATCAAGGGAAAAGGGTGGATCAATACCAAAACAAGGTTTCTCTTCCCTTGTAGAAAGAAAATCTCTGTAGATCTAATGTGCACTAAAATTACCATGCTCCCCTTGAATTCGTGCTAAATCTTAAGACATATTTTTCAATGAAGTAAATGACTCTATAACTCAACTGAGTATGACCTTTCATATCACTAAGGACTCATACTTACATCAATGATTTAACCAAGTGGAATTACATATTTGACTCAACTTCCCAACCAAGTCGGTTTACCAATTTTGACTCAACTATAGAACCAAGTGGGTTTAAAAATTTGAAGAAGTCCTTAGATGACTAAATATAAAAATTTTACATCATAGGTCTCAACATTACCTTCTCATCAAATTACAGAAATGAATTTTTATAACCAAGAACAAAACACCTCAAGAGAGAGATCATATTTTAGAACCATCATAATGCCAACAATGCATTATTCATAGCAAGGCTAATGCTCCCCCAATCCTGAGCATCCTGAACACCTTCACCGACCAAATCATCAAAGAATATTCATCAAGTAGATAATAAAAAATTAATATGATATCAACGAATATAACCATCAGATCAAGAAAATTGTAACTTTCAACAGCATATCAGAAAATTGTTCTTGAGCATGTCTCACATTTTTCTTATCAGAGAAAAACATACACAACTGTATCCAATGGAACTCGTGCATATAGATGACTTTAGTTCATGCTACCCATGTACAAAAAGTGAAATACTAAAAAATTTAACAACTCCATCTCCCCCTGAACTTGTACCATCTTTACATGTCTTCTCTTATCACATCAAATGCATTGATAGAAATAAACACAGCAAGAATTACCAAACCATCCTTTATACATTGTAGTTGATGATAACATTATTCTTTCAAGAATAATGGAATGCAATGGTCATTGTCTTCTTTTAGTCTGAGTCTTAATCCTCCTCACATTTGCGAGAGGTCAGATCTTTAAACACATATAATTTAACAACATTTCTGTATCCCCTTGCTATTACTTCTCTAGTTTCTTCATCCATAACTTTGCATTTGGTTGATGTGAACACAATTATATTTCCTTTATCTTCCATTTGGCCTACACTTAATATGTTTTGTTTTAGGCCTTCAACTAATAAGGTATCAATTGCCCTTCTATTTTTGTTAATTATGGATATACCTTTTCCCAAACCTTTTGTTGGAGCATCATTTGAAAGAATAACCTTATCTTCTTGATGTTTCCTGAGATATTCCATCTTATTCTTATCACTAGTCATGTGGTGCGAACATCTTCTATTAATGTACCATTCATCCTTGCCTTTAATTGCACAGAGAGCAAGACCACATATTACTTCTTCTCCTCTTTGCTTGTTAACATGAATGTTGGTGAGTCCATAGTTCTTTGATCTATCATTTGTTTGTCTTCCATTCTGACTTTAATCATGCATTGGTCTATCCTTTCATTCTCTTTCTACATGCCCAAACTTGTTACAAGAATAACATCTTATATGACCATAAAAAGGAGCATAGGGATCATAATATGTTTGTCTAGTATTTCTTCTATTGCAATCAAGTTCTTTATGACCAAAATTGGTCCATGAAAAAAAATATCCCTTAAAGAAACTTGAGTACTTGGGAGCTGAAGGTATTTCTATGTAGTGTCTATCTATCTCTGACTGAAATAATCTTCTTCTATCATTGGTTGCAACATGTCCACAATTATGACATATAAAGCATTCAAATTTATTGATCAAAGGAGAGAATCGATTGATACTTCTATAGTTAGGAGCGAATGATTTCCTTTGAGAATTCATGATTTTCGGTTGAATTTTTGTCTCTTTAACCACTTTAGGTTTTGCATTGATATCCTTTGAATCTTTAGCATTGTCTTGTGAACTATATTCTCCTTTAACAGTTTCATGAAAATCAAGACCAACTTTAGTAGAATGAGACCTTTGACTACTAACAATATTATCCAGAACCTTAATACTATCTTGAAATCTCAAGTGTTTATCATTTTCTTCTAATTTTCCTTTTAAAATGTTTACCTCAACCTCCAATTTTTGGCACTTCTTCTTCATAATTTATTCTACCCTTATTCCTTCTTCTACTTGCTCATTCAAAGATAGAATTTCTTCTTTCAACTGATTTTCTTGTTCTTCAAATGTTTGTATAAGTTCTTCATTCTTCTTATTTGATTTTTCTAGATTTTCTTTAAGAGAGATGATTTCTACTTCAAGTCCTTCATTGTGATTGGTTACTTCATCTTGCAACCTTTGATATTGGTCTATCCATTCATTGTTTAGTTGCTCAATTTTCTTTCTTTCTTGTAACTATTCATTCAATCTAGAAATCATATCTTTGTAGATACATTCCCTCTCATTAAATAAAATTTGCTTATCTTCAACTTTAGTCTTGAGATTTGCAATTACTGCTTCTAGATCCATAACATTAATTTCACTTTCGTATTCACTATCTTCAACATTGCATGCAAAAGGAAGTGAATCACTAGAACAACAATCAATACTTGTTTCATCTTCCTCATTTTCTGAGATATATTCTTTCTTTGAGTAGCCTTATTCTGTTACTTCCTTCCCATTGTGAAAGATCTCCTTCAAGCAATCAAGTTTGTTCAGAAGGAACTACTCTTATACTAATTGTTGGGAAAAATAATAAGTGTGAATCAGTATTTATAACTCACTGTAAACTTTTATTTTTTATTTATTGAATTCTATACGCGACTTTAATGAACCCAAATAGCATATACACGCATGTATCTTTAAGCAAACTTGTGTATGTCCAGAGATCTTATTATGCAGATAATTCTTTACTTAGATCAGTGCATCATTAATTCATAAAATGTTTAGTAATTAGTAAACATGTGAAGTAAGTATATAATAAATCATCACACATAAGCAAGACACATGAACACCAGGATTTAAGGTGAAAACCCAATTCGAGAGAAAACCACCATTGTTATCGTCTCTGTCTTCAATTTTTATTCTAAAGAAAACTACTTACAATCTTGTACTAGCACAGACTCATACCAGCACGCAGACACCCACATACAGAAGGCTGCAACCTTCTCTTGTTCTCCAACTACTACTAGAAGGGAGCTCCAACCCCCTAATCTCATTTACCAGCCACTGCTAGAAGGGAGCTACAACTCCCTACTTCTCGTTTACTAGCCACTCCTGGAAGGGCGCTACTACCCCCTGATCTCATTTACCAGTAACCACTGGAAGGGAGCTATGACCCCCTCATTGAAGGCTTCGACCCTCAGCACCACCGTAGACCACATTTCATCAATTTTCACACTCAATCCAACAACTTCAACACAACACAACTTGTAGGCCTCTTTTCATCATATTTTCAAACTGGACCCACTCCACACATTTAAGCTCAAAAAACATTCATCAAACTGAAACTTATAATCAACTCATTCACTAAATCATCAATCAGCCAACCAAACACTAATATTTAATCATATTCAACTATAAGCATAATCAGAATTGAAACAGTCCAGATCTATATGAAGACATCATTGAAAGACAACATTAATACAGAAAAAAAGATTAGACATTTCCTTCTGCACACTTTAGCAAAACCCTAGATCCCATACGTGCTTTTTCTTAACTGAAACTACATATATACGTGCTTTTACAAAGATGAACCATCGTATATATCTGCAGAGATTACAGGACTGCGAAACTCTTCAGAATAAATAATTAGCTCAGATCTTACCCTTCACTTCAACAAACATTCGCCAGATCACAAATCTAAAAATTCCATAAAGAGATCTAGAAAATACATACTCATTTGAGGTCTATAGATTCTGATCCATCATTGTATTCATAGGTGCATTATTATTTCAAATCTATCAATAAACTGTGGCCCATTCCATGTAGATATACTTTAGAGTGAAGTATTCATTCAATACCCAGACACATGCACTCCATCCACTATGATCTTCTTCTCCTTATATAGTTTTAGCCTTTACCAATACCATGAGCCAAACCACACAAGCGCCAATGGTATTATTGGACGGAGTCAAATATATGACTCAGCACTCAATACTCTGGGCTAATACCATGGTAAAGCCCCCCGGTATCATAATTTTAGAGTGCAAAAGGTATACGTGACATGGCTTCTTCATAACCGTGTATATACATGACTTCTCTTTATAAAAACTGCGTATATACTAATTCTGGATGTACACGCGGGTTGTATGTATACCAAGTAGCATATACATTGTCTTCATACACTGGTTGCCTTCATAAAACCTACGTATACATTGAGAAGTAGTTACTGTTTCATTTCTCTGGTGCTTACTGGAATTCCTTTCTCTGTCACATCTGACTGACTTGTAGAAACATCATTTTTACATCTTTAACAAATAGGTTTCTTATCAAAAGGCAACACATCAAGTAGGTTTCCATCAAGGACAACTTCATCAAGTAGGTTGCCATCAAGGACAACATATTGCATCATATTGCCAACGTGATTTTTTGATATCACATCGCATCTCGCTTACCATTGTGAGCACCTGCAACATATCTATTTTTATTTTCGGTGCGGTAAGTCGGCCCCACCTCCGCAGCTCCACCTCCGCTTCATAAGCCGTTGCAATACATATGAATATAATATAAATTCCATAATAGTTACCTCTTTAAACCTTCCGCCAATTCATAAAACTCCTTCATAGCGAGTGGGTCCCTCCCCCGCGTCGCACTTCACACTTTTTAAAGTTTATACCACCTGCGCTTATAAACTAAAATTTAAAGAATGCGATATGTGCTGGGATCTAGTCCTACTCGTCCCCTGTCACGTCACCTACTTTCCACATCACTTTCCTTTTCACATCACACCAATAATTCCTTTTTTATGTTGTACACTGTTCAAATTGCGATATGAGATTCTGATGTGGATGTAATAAAGTTATGAACTGAAATATATAGGATTTTAGTCCCATTTAATGTAATTTTCACTATTTTTATTTAAGAAAAAGGGTTCATCACGAAAAAATGATTTTTGGTAATAAAACAGGAGAAAGGTTGAGTCAAGCAGCAAAAGGTGTTCAGCATAGGGCATTCATACAATAGTTCATCCGCCATCATAACATTTAGTTCAGCCAACACAACACTCATTCTGCCAGCATAGCAGTAAAATGCGATCCACATCCTAACTGTCCCACTACATCAACACCTACTTTTCACAACGCATTCAACCGAGACTATAATTTTGTAATAAGTTAGATTTTTAATTTCAAGTGTTTTAGAGACTGTCTTATTGTAATTTTTTCTATAAATACTTCAGTGTTGGAAGTATCAAGGGTTGATTTATTGAGATCAGAATCATTACTTTCTTTTGGAGTACTGTAAGATTTTCCCAAAGCACTGGAGCATTAATAATAATCAGACCATTCACAGGATTCTTGTGGCTTAAATACTGGTGATGTTTTTCTTCGGTTAGTATTGTTTCATTGTCCTCTTTCATTGTAAACATATGAATTCTAATTGTAAAGTAGAAAGCATGATGAATAGGATTTACTTTTGAGTACCTTATTCTGGCTACCTTTACAATCATTATGTTTTCTGCTGAAAGCCAAACTAAATAATTATTAACTGCTCTTTAGTTCTGTTGAATCTATTCATATTTTTGTCATAAATCCATTTATAAATCCAATAGATCCAGTAAATATTCCTAGCTTGCCCCGTGTTCACTCAATGAAATATTTATGCAACCATCTAGTTATATTTTGAGTTTGTTAACTAATAGATATTAATAAATTGAATACAATCAATATTCCAAAATCCAAAACAAACCCAAAACCCAAGTAATATCATAACTAGCATAAAAATTATTTAAAAAAAGATAAATCTTATAGAGAGATCCCTCTCTGAATATAGGAAGGCTAGGTCCTGGATTCCAACATTGGTTTTATGTTGGCCTTTTCGATTCTGTCTTCAGCCTCAGAATTACGAAACGCTAACATAGTGGCGACCATACTAGGGGTGAAAAATGTTTTATCTTCCTTAGGAAAGTATATCAAAGTTCAGATCTGATTATTGATGGTGGATAGTGATCAGACACAAAGAAGGCTGCAATTATTCACCTAGCGACTCTATGATCCAAACAACCCAGCTTCTGAGCATTCATGGTGACTCCACAACATGTTGACCAGAGTTCTCACTAAAAAATATGACAAAGTTTGTGGAAAGCCTTCTATATTGTGAAGTTTTAAATACATTCAGAAATCAATTATCAGAATTTTAGCTTGATGAATATTTCCTAGAGGCTGTCTTTCACATTTTGAAATCAAGGAAATGTATTCTTGAAGCTGAAACAGTTTCCAATAGTTGTTGAACGATATGAAACTATTATTAAACTTTTAAATTCTCAAATTCAGTTATACAATTTCTGAGATCCTCAAGAATTCTTGGAAAATATTCCTTCCCCTAAGCCATTGGGGGAATTTTGAGGTCTAAAATGGGCTTCCTAAGAAAAATGTACAGCTAAAATAAAAATTATAAGAACCAATACGATTCAAGATTATGATGTCAACCATGGGGGATGATTCACCATTTTTTAAGTAAAATGGTACAAAAGTTAAAAAATAATAAAATAATAAAACTACTTTTTCAACTCATATTTTCAACTTATCTCCCAAAGTTTTTACTCACATTTCGAGTGGGAGTACTCGTTGGATGAAAAATTTATTTCCTCATACAAGGAGTACCCATGTTGCATACTTTTGAAGGACCCTACTACACTAGAAATGAGAAATACATGAAAAAACATTATTACAATCCTGTTTTTCATGTATTTCTCATTTTTCATGTGGCAGGACCCATCGAAAGTATGCAACATGGGAACGCCTTGGATGAGGAATTAAATTTTGCATCTAGAAAGTACTCCCACTCAAAATTTGAGTAAACAATTTGGGAGATAAGTTGAAAATAAGAGTTGAAAAAGTAGTTTTTTCTTTTTTCCATCTAAAATTTGATGATGTAATCAAATATTATTTTATTATTTCCACTATTATTTTATAATTTCCTTAGGAGGCCCATTTTAGACCTCAAAATTCCCCTGATGAAGAGGAAAATGTACTACCTCTTGACTTACATAGTGAGGATGATTTTTCTTTCAAGTACCAAACTGAAGATTTGGGTTAAAGGTTTAATATTGAGGACACTACTACTGAACTATTCATTGAAGGCCTAGAAGAAAATATCATACATCAGGCTTTTATTGATCCTATAGCAGAGTATATGGAGGTTATTCTTAAATCAAATCCTCAAGCATGTACTCTTTATAAGGGTCAGATTCATCAACAATTTCCATTTCATATTATAACTTTGGTTGTGAGGACACATAATCAAGTTATATTGGTGATTTTCCTCACAGACATTTAAGTTGTCCATTTGTTTCTACAGCTACTTGACTGGCTTCATTGGCATATTTGTATTACCTGATTCAACATAAGTTTCAGCAGTATAGGATAGGTATAAGTGTGCACATAAAACTCAGTGCTTTGAGCATTTTTCAAGCATTATTTCTAGTTTCAGCTCAATTTTCAGTTTAGTGTGTTTCAGATTTTAGTGTGTAGAAAGGTTTGATTTCAGTTTGAGATTTTTAGTCACAGAGGTTTTATAACAGATCAAGTTGCAGATTTGGTATTAGCCCAATGGATCAGGCTACTAGTATACGGTCTTATTGGCACTTCATAGGGAGAGTGCCATCCTCGAATGAAGCCACTGTTTGGGTCCTATAATTTATAGGATCTCAAGGTGATTGGTTATTTCATCTAAGATCTTTCATATTGCAAATAATATTCCATGATTGTAAATTGTTTCCAAAAAGGTTAAAACCTTAGGAAAATAATGCTTGCACATCTAAATGAAAAATTAAGAGGTAATTAAGTATATTTTGATTTAGTTAATCACATCATTTAAATGTGATTAAATGATTTTTAATAAGGCTAAGTACTACAGGTGTTAATTTTTTCAAGAAAAGGACAAACCGGTGGGTGAATGGCTTATCTAAGCTTTTGGAGGCCCATTATAAGTGAAAGGCCCTCAAAGGAATTACTTTGCAAACCTTTGGAACTCATCCACATTACCATATTTCATTAGCGATGACCTAGCTTACATTTTCCCATAGACCAAAACCCACTTATCTAAAAATATGAAAATTTTAGATATATTATAAGCTCTGCTACCCATCGACAGACATGTTATATAAACCTCATAACTTATCATTATATATATCACATATTATATATATAACAAGAGTTGCTTAAACCATTGGTGGAACCTCTTGTGCCTCATCGCATATCGCCATCGCAAAAAGTTTTGTTATAACAATCAAATTCGAAACTTATAAAATTGCTGATGCAATATGATGTGGGACCCTTTCCCTACCATGATTCCTTTTCCCATTTCATTTTCCTTTGAAATACATTGAAACCTTACCTTTTCTGACCTTTTCTCTTTACCCTTCCCCCTTCACCATTTTATTGATTTTTATTCCCCGATCTCAATTGAAGTGGGGCCCCTCATCACATTTCACAGTTTTTAAGTGTTTTGCAATGGAAATAAATTTTAAAATATGTGATTGCCAATTTTGCAATATCGCATCGCATCTGAATTACCATTATGAGCACCCGCAACATATCTATTTTTATTTGCGATGCGGTAAGTCGGCCCCAACTCCTCAGCTTTGCCTCCGCTTCATAATCCATTGCACTACATATGAATATCATATAGATTACATAATAGTTACTGCTTTAAAACTTCCACTGATTCATAAAACTCTGCCATAGCCAATGGGTCCCTCCCCCACATTGCACTTCTCACTTTTTAAAGTTTATACCACCTGCGCTTATAAACTAAAAGTTAAAGAATGTGATATGTGCTGCGATATAGTCCCATTCTTCCCTTGCCATGTTACATGTTCTCCATGTCACTTTCCTTTTCGCATGGCACCACTAATTCCTTTTTTATGTTTTAAACTGTTCAAATTGCGATATGCAATTATGCTTTGGATGCGATGAAGTTTGGAACTAAAATCTAAAGGATTTCAGGACCAGTATAATGGATTTTTCACTATTTTGTTTAAGAAAAATGGTTCATCACGGCAAAAGGATTTTTGATAATAAAATAGCAGAAAGGTCGGGTCCAGCAATGTTAGTCATCCATAATTTTTACTATCTGTAGATGACTATATATTGTTCCTAGATTTCTAAAAACAAAACTCGATGAAAATTGTGAGTTTTAGAAATCTCACTGCCTTCATTATCCTTAGAGAAAATTTTTCACTATTCTACCATTTTTCCATTCCATGATCACACTGCTTCTCCTAAAATACTTCTCATGCGCTTTTACCTACCTTTGTTCCTATAGATGACTAGGGTTTGTTAGGGCATTTTTGTTGGTTTCATGACTTCCATGATTAAATCATCAACAATGATTGTATCCTGATGTTCTTACAACTTATCCTATCCTTAATATACCCTAATAAAAACTTCCCATCACTCCTATCCCTCAAAATCATCATTTTTGTACAAAACCTAGCATATTGCTACAATTTGACACTTTTTGAGACTAGGCCTGTGTTTTTCCCTTTTGGACCCCTTCCCCTCACTCAATCCTTGAAATTCCACTTTCCCCTACTCTCTAACATCTATCCCTATCCCCAAAAATTTCCTCAAGAATTTATACAACCCTTAACCCCTTCATTCCTCTCCCTCTACAAGGCAGTCCTAAATCCCTTGTTTGGCCTACACCAAACCCTAATTTCCCCTTCCAACTAAGCTAGGATTTTCTATGGAAAGTATGCATAGGAGCAGAGGATCTATATGATAGGTCGTATCAGAAAGCATAAGGAAATACAAACTCATAAACATCATGCCTCCATCATTTTCCAAGAATTCAGTCCAAAGGACAAATCATTTGCCATACCTAGGGCCAGTTTTGCTTCAAACTATGTTTCTGACCAAAGAGAGATGAATTTGAAAAATATGAGAGAGGTTTTTGTCCGTCATAAGTCCAAGAAGAAAAAAAAATCCTTCATATTTTACACACATATCATGGTTTGGGAGCAATGTCAAAAATATAGGTGTCACGGGAGAATTGATGCACTTCTGGATTGAGCTTGGAAAAATCCAGTTTTCTCATAGCTAGAGTATCCGAATGACTTTATTTAAGGGTCAAAAGAAAATTATACTAGAAGAGATTTCCAATGAGCTATCATGAGCTAAATGTGGAGTTGGGGAAGGCCTCCAAAAGTTTTCTGCACCAGCACTCTACATTTATGCACCATCATTCAACACTTTTTTACCAGTCTTGGGAGAATTAACTTTTGATAGGTAAAATAAACTCAAATAAGGGAAAACAAGGTATATTTGGAAGGTATACAAGATGTGCTTTCCAAAGAGCTATCATGGGCCCAATTTGGACATCGATAAGGCCTCTAAATTCCCTCTACAAAAGGCGCTTCGCGCAGGGAAGCCCGACAGGCCAAAACGCATGCAGGCACTACACGTAGGGAAGCCCGACAGGCACAGAAAGAGTTCAGGCACTGCGATTAGGGCTAGGAGGACCCAATAGTGCATTCAGGCACTACACCTTTTCTTGAAGCTCCTTTTTACACCTGAAAATTCCTAAAAACGTCAAAAATATACCTCCAAGCTGCCATCAAAGGTTTTCAGAGCATTTCTAATTGATAAGTGGATGTCATACACCCCTCCAAATATTTGATGGTTTATAAAATTGAAGACCTAAGGTGGAAAACCTAAATTTTATACTTGAAAGCCATTTTTTAAAGGACCCTCATCCACCTGTTTGCAAAAGAGAGTAAATAATACAAAGAGAATTGCCTTGTTAAAAGCTTGCACATCCATCTAAAGTTGTACTCTCACCCGCTCAATTCACTCATTTTCCCTCCTTTATATCCATTTTCCATCAGTGCAATTTGTTGTCAAAAGCAAAATTACAGTCAGCAGCTGTGGTTTTCCTTGAGTTTTGTTTCCCACTCATATCCCTATACCCTTACCCTCACTCACCCCATCCATATCATCCACTTACAAAGACTTCCATCCTCCATGCCTTCATTTCTTTTCTATTGTGCGGTCCTAGGATTTTTCTCAAAACAAAGTGCCCAAAATGTCAAATGAGAAAGAGGGCAAAGAAGAAGAAAGCATTGAAGATGAGGTCAGCGATAAAACGGATAACATATGAGGCATCTAACAAATTAGGAGATGATAATGAAAAATTATATTAGTAAGGGCAATGAGGCTAATGTGAATAAAGAAATTAGTGAGGGTGTTAAAAATGGCTCAAAAATCCATGTTAACAGTGATGAGGCACAAGTCAATAAAGGAGGAGGTCAGATGTCAACGAAACATAGAGTAGTAAGGCAGAGAGAAAAAATGATGATGGGAATAGGCCATAAAGACCAAATCAAAACTTGAAGCCCTAATCGAGAAAAATAAAGGATACAAAATCAATTTTCTTGTTGCTATGCCCTTGATGACCATCCCAAACTCCATGAGGAATATATCCACCAATTTTGGTAAATTTTTGATAATTTTTGGTTTTTTGCAAATTTCGAGGCCTCTAGGCGCAACACCCTTGGCACTACGCTTTCACATCAGGAATCCTCAGGAGGAAAAATTTACATTTTTGGACTCCTCACCTCATGTACAGCATGCTCACCAAATTTCAGAGCATTTGGAGAATTTTTGGTCCCTCAAAAGGCTAAAAAACACCTCATTTTTCACCTTTCTGCCTCATTTTCAGGCCTGGCGCCGCGCCTAGAGAAGCTTTGGGAAATTTACTTTTTGGATAGGTTAATGGATCCCAATCAGAAACCAAAGGGCCTTTTTGGAAAGTATACTCAACAGGATTTCCAACGGACTATCATGGAGCCAATTTTGACATCAGGAAGGTCGTCAAAACTTGGCTGCAAGTGGACCCAGTTTCTCTTATGCAGGCGCTACGCGTTCAGACCTCACTGTGCGTTTTCGGCCAAAAAGTCAAAAAAAGACACTCATTAATGGAAAAATGATATTTTAGTGTTTTCGAGGAAAATGACTCCAAATTTAGGCACTAGGAGTTATTTTTTCATTTATTTCATGAGATATTTTATGCCTTGGGCCTTGCATGGTCTCTTGGGCATAAATGACATTTATGAATATTTTTGACATTTTCAAACCCTATTTAGGGTTTTTTCCCTCCTTTTCTAGTTAAATCGAGCATGAGGGCCTTATCATAAAAGGTTGGCATTTTATCACTCTTAGGAGCAATACATAGTTTTTTGGAGGTTGAAGAGGAATTAGTGTTGTGGAATTTGTGGATGGCTTGTTTTGATTGATGATGGAGAAGGCTTGCTTGCAAGATACCTGAGCTTGGTTAATGGTGATGTGATTCTATTCAGTTCTTCTTTTCTTATGTATCATTGTGTTTCATCATTCTATATTGCAGTCGGAAAAAGGTTTTATACTAAGAAATGTTTTTCAACGACACCTTAGCTCTATTTGTTCTTCACTGCCTCTATGTTTTCCTCTACTAGGTCAGTTTAGAGAATTCTTAGTTGCTCTGTAGGCCCACCCAAGCTTGTTTATCTTATGAATGGTTCAATACAGTAGATATAAAATATGTTTTATGGTTAGCCCTGTTTGTTTGATGTCATTAAAACAATGTTCTTGAGATCTTTCTTTGGAGTATCACTAATTAGGTTTTGCCAAAGAGGCTATGTTTCGATCATACCCTTTGTCCATTCTTGAAAATTTTCTTTGGAGGTATTTATGGCTATGATCAATGATGTTTAAGATTTCACTCTTCTTTGATTAAGTTATATATTTATCTTAAATTTTTTTCTAACCTTGAAGGTGAAATCACTAGGATTTAAATGAGTTTCTCGCCTTCTATAGTTCACAGGATTGTTTGTCTTAAATGCTCATTTGCTTGAGTTTAATCAAAGAGTTATTGGTTTGCCCTGTCTTATGATTACTTCTTTATGTTAAATAGTGTTGAAGGCCCTTATTGTTAAATTATTTGACAAAGGATTATTAATTGCCCTTTGCCCTACTTTGTTCTCAAACTTGATGTTCATCTCATCTCACACAAACCTTGAAAATCCATTTGACCATGCTAGATTTTCCCTGTGATGCACCCTGATTCATTGTTGAACTTTCCATGACATTTATAGACTCCATAGCCCAATGACTTGAAGATTTCCTCATTCCATCTATTCTACTTGATCATATACCCAACCAAAACAAACAAACACACCCTAAACTTAACAACTAGCCTAAAATCAAACCCTAAAGGAAAACAAGTTCACATCGTTTGCACAAAATAGAGAGAGCCCTATCTGAGTCTAGGAAGGCTACATACTAGGACTCCAAAGACTAGTCTAATGTTACCCCTGTTCATTTTTTTTCACTAATATAACAAATTACGGGGACCTAACATATAGCAAAATGCGTTCAGCAGAGGGCGTTCATACAAAAGTTCATCCGCCAGCACAACATTCAGTTCAGCCAGCGCAATGCTCATTCTTCCACCACAACAGTAAAATGCATTCCACGTCCTAACTGTCCCACTACATCAGCACCTGATTTGCACAACGCATTCCACCGAGACTATAATTTTGTAATAAGATAGAGTTTTAATTTCAAGTATGTTAGAGACCATATTATTGTAATTTTTTGTATAAATACTTTAGTTTTGTAAGTAAAAAGGGTCGATTGATTGAGATCAGAATAATTACTATCTTTTGGAGTAGTATAAGCTTTTCCCAAAGCACTGGAGCATCAATAATAATCATATCATTCATAGGATTCTTGTGGCTTAAATATTGGTGATGTTTTTCTTCGGTTAATATTGTTTCATTGTCCTCTTTCATTGTAAACATCTGAATTCTAATTGTAAAGCAGAAAGCGTAATAAATAGGATTTACTTTTGAATACCTTGTTCCGGAAACCTATACAATCATTATGTTTTCCACTGAAAACCAAACTAAATAATTCTTAATTTCTTTTTAGTTTTTTTGAATCTATTCATATTTCTATCATAAATCCATTTATAAATCTAAGAGATCCAGTAAATATTCCTAGCTTGCCCTATGTTTACTCTGTGAAATATTTAAGCAACCATCCAATTATATTTTGACTCCATTGCCCAATATATTTTAATAAATTGAATACAATCAATCTTCCAAAATACAAAAGAAACGCAAAACCCAAGTACTATCATAACTAGCCTAAAACTTATTTAAACAAAGATAAATATTAGAGAGAGCCCTCTTTGAATTAGGAAGGCTAGGTATTGGATTCCAAAGTTGGTTTTATGTTGGCCTCTGTGATTCTATCTTCATCCATAGAATTACGGAACACTAACAGCAGTCACTCAAATTCCCCTGGGGTTGAGGTTGGGATCTCTGCTCAGAGACACCCGGTGTGCTGAAAAACACTTACAGACTTTGCTCAACAGCAAAAGTGTGCTCAATGTCAAGAGAAAAAATCATATATGCATAATCGAATGAGAGAATAAGGATCCTCTTCCCCTTTTTATGCTTTGCGAGCCTTGCTCTAACCTATGCCCCACCAAAATTGCGTTGTCCCTCTTGGCCCACGGTTTCCCTCTCTCTCTCTCTGTTGTCATGGGCCCATGTTACCACTTCCCTCATACTACCACTTCATCCTCCTGGGCCCCACGTTGCCAAATAATTATATGCTCAAGTGACTTTAGGGAATTTTGATTTCCTAAGTGTGGGCTTAGTATCTCATCACTGACTTTATTAAATGATTTAATTTTATAAAATTAAACTGGCCAAAAATTAATATTACCAATTAGCTACTGCTAATTGGGAATATTACAGTCCTCCCCACCAAAATGTTGCTTGTCCTCAAGAAAATTCAAATATGGATGATACAAAATCTTCTCATTTTCCAAAGTGACATCCTCATTCGGCAAGTTCCACCACCTCACCAATTAATCTCTGACTATCGTGCTCCATATCTTCCTCTCCCTGGTGTCTATGATGGCTTCTAGTTGCAACACCAAATTCCCTCATCATCTGTTGGTGGAATCTTCTTTGTTGTAGTAATTTTTTGCCCCAATGCCTTTTTTAGACATAATACATGGAATATGTTATGGATCCTACTACCTGTAGGAAATTCTAGCTCATATGCAACCTCCCCAATCTTATGGATCACCCTGTAAGGTCCATAGAAGCGGGGCTTGAGCTTCTCCACCCCCTTCTGCTTCAGCGTGGACTGCCAGTATGGCTGAAGTCGTAGGTAGACCAAGTCCCCTACCTCAAACTCCCTCTCAACCTGTCCTTTGTCAGCATACAAGTTTTGATGGTTCTATGTTGTAGCTAAGTTATCCTTAAGAGACCAAAGTATATCCTGACTCTCTTGGATCCATTCCTTGGCCCTGGGGCCCTTGCTAGCACTAAAAACCATGCCAGAAAAAGACAAAGCATGATATCCATACAAATCATAGAACGGAGACATACCAATGGACATGTGGAAAGTGGTGTTGTAGGAGTACTCTCGCAGATGCAACCAACATAACCATGCCTTCTACTGCCCTGTGACATAGTTTCAAAAGTAGGCTTCATGCCACTTATTCACTATCTCTATTTTCTTATCTATCTGATGGTGATAATTAGTACTTGGAGTCAGCTATGAACCCACCAAATGAAAGAGCTCCTGCAAAATATGCCCATGAAATGGCTATCCCGATCACTAATAATGGTCTTCGAAAGACCATGCAACCTGAAAAAATCCCTGAAAAACAACTCCTCTACCTATGCTCTCATGTACCATGCTGATATAGTGAAGAAGTGTGCATACTTTTTCAGCCGGTCAATGACTACAAAGATGCAATACTTTCCTTGCATTGTGGGAAACCTTGTGATGAAATCCATTGTAATGCTCTCCCATTTTCCCTCTAGAATGGGAAGTGCTTGTAGTAATATTGTTGGATGGTTCATCTCCCCCTTGTTCCGCTGACACACCTCGCACTCCCTGACATGCTGGAGTATGTCCTCCTCGAGGCCCCTCCAAGAGAACCTCTCCCTGATGGCCCTGTAGGTCTTGGTGAACCCTTGGCGGCCTGATAGTGGTGAGTCATGTGAGGCACGCAATACCTTCTTCTTGAGTTGAGAGCTCCCAGTCAAGAAGATCTTGTCCCTAAAGTATATCACTTCACCCATAAGTCTATACCTGTCATCCGTGACATGTCTATCCAATGTTTAGCAGGAAAAACTTTCTTTGGAGTACTCCACCGGTAACTGAGCGCTCTATTCCGTGTCTAAGCTCATTAGAGACAACGCTGTCTGTCTACCATGTTGTTGTTTTCTTTGACATACTCGATGTCAAATTCATATGCATTGATCTTGCTGACCCACTTCTACTACCTCTCATGCAACTGATTCTGCTCTACAAAGAACCAGAGGCTATTGTGATCAGTCCTCACCCTGAACCTTTTCCCCACCAAGTACTGTGGAAACTTGGCCAGTGCATGCATGATAGCCAACATTTCCTTATCACATATGGGATAAAACCTCTCATGTGGAAATAACTTCCTGCTCTCGAAAGATATGGGGTGGCCCCCTTGCATCAAGACTCCGCCTACCCCCTCCCTAGATGCATCACACTCTACGACAAGAGGCTGTGTGAAATCTGACAACACTAAAACTGGACAGCTGCTCATCACCTCCTTGAGCCTGTCAAAATCCCTTTGTTCTTTGTCCATCCAATTTAATGCCCCTTCTTGTTAATATCTATGAGGGGTGCAACAAGTTGGGAAAACCCCTTGATGAACTTCCCGTAGCAGGTGAAGATGCCTACAAACCCCCGAAGCTCAGTTACGTTCCTCAGTTCTGGCCAATCTTGGATGGCCCTGATATTGTCCTCGTGGAATCTCACTTCATCCACACCAAGGATATGGCCCAAATAGAGCATATATGTCAGTCCAAATTTGCATTTGGAGAGCTTAGCGTAAATTTTTTTCTCCTCTAGAATGCACAATATAGCCTCAATGTGATGTAGGTACTCCTCCCATGTGTGGTGGTATATCAAGATGTCATAAATGAATACCAACACAAATTTCCTTAGTTTACCACAGAATATTTGGTTCATTTAGGACTAGAAAGTGGCTAGTGCATTAGTTAGCCCAAAGGGCATCACCAAAAACTCAAAGTGGTCGTAGTGACATCTGAAAGATGTCTTGGGGACATCTTGGTCTCTCACCTGGATCTGATGGTAATCTGACCTCAAATCAATCTTCAAGAAGAACTTTGACCCCCTCAACTCATCCATCAGCTCATCAATCCACAGGATGGGTTATCGATTCTTCATAGTATTGTTTTTGAGAGTCCGATAGTCGATGCACATCCTCAGTGTGCCATCCTTCTTCTTCACCAGTACAACAGAAGAAGCAAATGGGCTAGTGTTGGGTCGGATGTGTCCTAGCACTAAGATCTCATGAGTAGCTCTCATTATCATCCCTGTAAGCTTTAGGATGCCTATAGCGTGTAGTAATTACAGCTTTAATGCGCTGCTCCAGCTCAATGGTGTGGTCAAACCCTCAATCCGGTTCCTTCCCTGGTGGTATATCCCCAAAAACTGTAGCATATTTGTCCAAAATTGACTGCACATCTGGGTGTACAGCCTATCCTATAGACCCTGCTTCTGAAATACACAGCTCCAATACCCACTCTATGTCTCCCTTCCAGAAGTCTGCCTCCATCCAGTGTGCTAAAACTTTCTATGGTGGCTAACTGTGCATGCCTCAAATCATCTCATGCTTACCGGTATTCTTGTCTTTCCACTCCATCTCCAAGGTTTCCCAGTATATACTGACCTTCCCCAGCATGATCAACCACTTCACTCCTAGTATCACATTGTTGTCTTGAATTTCCACCACAAAGAAATGATCCATCATAGTGTTAGTCCCCATGGTCACTGCCAAAGTCGACACATGTCTAGCACACTGCATAGTTCTGGAAACTGGTACAAACACCTAAAATCCATCAAATATCTCCGTCGGTATGCTCCTCCACTCTACCAAATATACATTAATAAAATTGTGGGTAGCCCCACTATCCACTAGTACTAAAACACATTGTCCCTGCACGATACCCTAGACACACAGTATAAAATATTTTGGAACCCCTCGCAAAGAAGCAAGGACTCCCCTAGTAGGTGCAAACGCTTCCTTCCTGTCCCTAGTGGTGAAGGTGGTGGATGATCCCCTCTCTGTACTACAACATTTCTTCTTGCCTCAATCTCCTCATATGCATCCTCTTCCCCATCACTGTCAGGGAATACCTCTATGTAGTGTGCCTTCCTAGTGGCACATAAATGTCTCGGTGCCCACGACTCCTGGCATGTCAAGCATAACTTCTTTCATCTCAGGTCTCTCTAGGTCTCATCATCTAGAGACCCCTGGCCTTGGTTCCCCCTCGGAGGTGGAACCCTTGTGTCCTTCCCCTTCGGCTCCAATTTTGGTCTCTGGGGGAAAGGAGCTTTGGTATTGGGTAGAGCATCATGCGAATCCCTAGTCCTTCCAATTGCATCTTGAAGTGTAGGAGGCCTCCTGTATTTGAATAAACCACGTAGAGGTTCTTCCAACCCATCAATAAACATGTATATAATCCTGGCCGATTACAAGTCAGGTACCATCACGGAAAGCCTCATGAACTCAGAAATGTAGGTGTCCGGGTTCCTAATCTCTTTGATATTGGTGAGCTCAACAAAGTTATCTTCTGGATCCCTCAGATGAAACTGCTCCACCAGTCTTCGTGTAAACTTTTCATATGCTATCACAGCAGAGTGACCCAACATGGCCATCCCATCGAACCACCAATCATGGGCCTCTCCCTCTAGGTGCAACGCTGCCACCTTGATGGCCTCTCCCTCTAGGTGCAGCGCTACCACCTTGATGGCCTCTCCCTTTTCCATCTGATTGAGCTGGAAATATATATCCAGCTTCTCCAGCCAAACCTTTTTGGAACATTTGGAGGATCCGTCAAATCTTGGCAGGAAAAATCCACCCACTGTACACTGCACATCCCATCCTGTGTGTACCTACCCCCTCTATTATGGTTACGGGGTCTGCTATCCTTCTTGAGCTGAAAAAAATAATGGAAAGTGAGAGCGTCACCAAAATCTCACCCATAGGACTGATACTTGAAAAAATAATATGCCATATGAACCGGCTCCAGTTCCTGAGGTTCTCCTGCTATGGTGCCTATAGCTAGAAATGTGGGCATCATGGAAAATGGGGGAGTAAGTGATACAACTTACTACGTTGTGAGCTACTCCTGCAAATGGTGGGAATTTTCAGACCCTTCTCCAATATGAAAACCCCTTGGGGTTTCACGCTATCTCTAGTCTGCGGTAAAATTCTACCCCATCTCTTATATTCTCCTCAATAGCTCCTACATAAACTTTAAGAGATGTTTCCTGAACTCTCTCTCATCCTTCTCCTTTGTGATCCGTCCTTCCTCCTCTGCGTACACTACTGGCACAAAGTATCCCTCTGAAAAAGTGGCCTCAAGCCTCTGCCCTTGGTCCTTGCATTTCCTTCCCTAGTAAGTGATATATGGTTTTCCTATCGGCGTCATAGAAAACCTGCTTCACAGGCTGAGACAAGTCTATGAGCTCTGATACCATTGTAATATTTCGAATAGAAATAAATAGCAATATAAAGCAACATAAACAAGAATCTATATCAAATAGAGATACATAACATAAACAATGAAAAATATGGAGAATGATGAGCCATTTTATTATATAACAGAAATATACAATGAGAAAAAAGGTGATCAGAATGATGGCACCTTGTCTTGCACAACGAAAGCTAGAAATGCTCTTAGAGATGCTCAAGGAATGGCTGCTCTGTCAAGGATATCCTTATCTTCAAAAAGTTGTTTTTGTTGCTACCAGACTATTGCTACTGCTGGAATAGGATGGTTCTTTCGGTCTGTTCCCCTACTCAGAAAAATATGAAACACTGGAAATGAGCTCTCCTCCAAATACCTAGAAAAGCCCAGAAAGGCATTCCAAAATGGATGACCTTGGAATTTGACCTCCCTTGAGGAATAACACTATCCCAATGAAATACTCTAGCCTTGAATGATCCTCTAAAAATAGTGCCCTCCTCTTGTACCAAAATTATGGAATAGTGAAGGGTTGATCCCTTCTCACTATTATGGGTTGTATCCTCTGATGAACCCTCACTCCCGGAACTGCCTCCTCCAAGAACTGTGTGATCTCTCGTTGAGAAGGTGCTACCCAAGCAAGTGCATAATACTTGCCTGAATATGCTATGGCTCCCAACTGAAAATCAATATATAGAGCTCCTCACCCGAGTAGGCACTCGAATTACCCCTGTGGCTAAGGTTGGGATCTCCACTCGGAGACACCCGGTGTGCTGAATCATACTTGCAGACTTTGCTCAATAGCCAAAGCATGCTCAATGTCAATAGAAAAATTCATAGATGCATAATCAAATGAGAGAATGAGGAGCATCTTCCCCTTTTTATTCTTTTAGAGCCTTGCTCTCACTTAGGCCCCACCAAACCTGTGATGTCCCTCTTGGCCCACGTTGTCCCTCTCTCTCTGCGTTATCATGGGCCCACGATGCCCACGCTCCCACTTCCCTCACATTGCCACTTCATTCTCCTAGGCCACATGCTAGAAAAAAATTATATTCTCGAGTGACTTCAGGGAATGTTTTTTTTCCTAAGTGTGGGCTTAGTATCTCATCACCCACTTTATTAGCTCATTTAACTTTATAAAATGTAAACTGGCCAAAAATTAATATTACCAATTAGCTGCTGCTAATTGGGAATATGACATGGTATTAACTTGATTATTATGCTATATGTTTTTGATGAGCATGTTATATGTTAACTTGTAGCTAGCTCGATGGTTATGTTATATTTTGTTGATGAACATGACATATGTTAAATTGTTGTTGTTATATGTTAGCTAACTTGATGATTAGGGATATAACAGTAATATCTTGATACTATATGAACCATGCTAAATTGGATTGGCCTATGGAGATGGTTAGGGTTATGATATTCATGCTTGAGTTGACCTATTTGTGATACAATGTTGTACTAATCTATATTGAGTGTGCATATGTGATTTTTAAATGCATGAATGACAATGGTTTATGAGCTTATGAGGTAACCATGTTAGTTAGTTATTGTTATGGATATCAAACCATATTTATGTTTTATTTTCTATGTTAAGAAGTTATATCGTGCTATTATATTGTGCTGATTTATATTGATTTTTCAGAAAAAAAACCTCCCTTGAGATACATCGAGGTATGAGTTTTCTTATATTGTCTACTTAGTGCTTGAATGTTTGATTATGTTGTCTATTTCGTGTTTGAGTGATTTGGTACTTATTACTTCATCTAGTTGATTGATTTAACATGGTATGCTTGCAAGCTGTTTGAATGTTTGATTAATTGCATGATATGAGTATATGTGTCTGTAAGATTGCATGAAGGAATGATCTTGTTTTAAGATGGTTATGCTAACACATATGTGCTGAGATAGTCGGTACATACTTGAGCGTAAGTAGGTGATAGTTGTACAATTATGTATTATGACCAATGAATATGAGTTGATTTTTTATTACAACATGGTTGTTAGTCTTGGTAAACGTTAATTTTGAATTGATATATATGTTGTATTGATGTTGATAAATATGGCTCAACTGTGCCTCTATGCAATTATAGGTCAACATGCTTGGCACAACAAGGTAAGATAACTGGCATATCATTATATTTATTTATATGGTGAAAATTGTGTGGTTATGGTAGTATGATGTATGGGATTGCATGGAAAAAGAGGTTGTGATGAAATCTTGGAGAAGGATCAGGTTGAGTTTTCCTTTGAAGCACTAGGGACCCATCGGGATTGATTCATGGTGTTTGTTTCTAGTCTTTTGATTTTGGTATCTTGTGGTTTGTTGCACTTGATTTGTGGTCTTGATTACGTCTAGTGCACGGTGTTATATTTCTTTTAGTTTTCATGCTTTTCTTGTTGTTTCTTGTTCTTGTCTTTTGTTTGAGAGTCTGGGAATTTTTTGCGAAAGATGAAAGTTGATGGAGCTCTGGGAGGGATGAATGGAACCTGATAGGTAATGAAAGACACAGATGAAGCTCGAAGCATGAGCAAGCGCATCAGAAGGTAGGAATATAACAACTTGTTGGATTCATTGGGTCCATTGAGGTAAATGGACGGTGGCAGAAAAATTGTGAGAAAGGTAACACAAAAGGTAAATTGAATGGATATGAGGTTTTATATGCCTTGGATATGTTGGGAACTGTTTATCTAAATGTTGTGCATGATGTGCATGAAAAAACGAAGTCCTCTTAACTTTGACCTTATGATATCTATAAATTGTGTTGTGTTCATGATTATGTTGAAGTTTATATATGTGTATATGTATGTATGTATGTATGTATGTATGTATGTATGTTTTGTTTAACAGGGTCGCCATGGATCACGATGCTAATGTTTAAATGTATATGTGTCATTGTCTAACATGATCATGATTGTTTTATGCTAATGATTATATATATGTAGGTATCTATGTGTCTATGTCAATGTATGATAGGGTTTTCAAGGACCATTCTTGTGGAGGAATGATTGCTTATGCAGGTGAATGGCATGAAGATATTCTTGGTATTATGAGAAATCAAGTGGAAAGAGTAACTCTGACAGATATATGAGGTGAGTATCATGTGGACATGAATTGATATTATATTCTTTTACTATGCCTATATTTATGTTATGGACATGTAATGTTGAGGGGTACATCATTTAATTGAAGTAGTGTGATCTGCAATATCATAGGATAAGCATGGATAGTGGAAAGGCACTAGAAGCAAGGTTTCTTGTGGGGTTAGTGTGTGGCCTATGGATGTGCAGTACTATTCTTGTGTATATGTTGCACATACTGTAACTTCATTGATTGTACATATGGTGATGTACGTACATGTAACATATGTAGTATTGTGTACATATGATCTTTTATGTCTATTGTATAGATGGTGTTGTATGTATATTGCATATCCAGTGCTAGGTATAGCTGCTGCTATGTACATGTTGGATATGCGACACTATGTGCATATCATATTGTGCACATGTTGGATATGCGATGTTGTGTACATATGGTGCTATGTACATGTTGTATATGAAGTGCTATGTACATATTGGATTGTAAGTGTTTTGAACATATGGTGCTATGTACATATGGTTTTGTGTACATGTGGTGTTGTGTACATATGACTTTTTGTGCAGGTGGTGTCGTGTACATGCCATGCATGTAGTGCTATGTACATGTCGTGCATATGGTGTTGTGTACATGTGGTATTATGTACACATTTTATAGGTGGTGTGGTGTAAATTTGGCATTGTGTACACGTTGTGCAGGTGGTTCCATGTACATGTGATGTTGTGCACACATTGTGTAGTCAGTGTTGTGTAGAGGTGGTATTGTGTACATGTTGTGCATATGGTACTGGTATACATGTGGTATTGTGTTCATATGTACATGTTATGTTCCAGGCATGTTGTACTATGTATGTGCATGGTGTAGTCATGGTATTGTGGTGTGTATTCGTTGCGTTGAAATTTGTATATGTATATGTATTAAGTTGTGTTGTGCACTGGATGTAGGTGTATTTTGTTTTTTGTATTATACACTACGTGTAGATTTATGTGTTGTATGTTGGTGTAGACATATGTACTGTGTTGTATTGTACACCGTGGTGTAGGTGTATGTGTTGTATGTTGGTGTAGATGTATGTATTGTGTTTTATTGTACATCGGGTGTAGGTATATGTGTTGTGGTGTATACCATGTTAGCACTCCACCAGTTCTCCGAACGCTAAAAAGGAGACTGACAAAGGTAACCATAGACCACTTTGACCTACTAGCTAGCCCTACTGGGCTGAGAGGACTTTGTCAATGAGATCACAGTCAAGGATTGACTCTGATACAAAGGATATTATACTAGATATGATAGGCTAAGGTATTTTTTGAGAGTTTTAGGGTTTGATGATGGACCACGGATGAAACAAAGTTGCTAGGTCTAGGTATCGAAAGGGTTTACAATTGTAAAAATATAAAGGAGTAAGGTAATAGTGGATCTATGATGGATTTATGGTTTTGTAGGTATGGTGGAGGGTCTAAAAAATTAGAGGGATTTAATGGGAATGTTTAATCATGAATTCATTAAACTCGAAGAATGAAACACAGAATGACATTCCCATTTAAATGCAACTAAATCAATAGAATTCAGCCTATGAACTATAAGTAAAGAAACTTAATATACAAGATGTGGAAAGAGGAGCTATATATAATTCATTAAAGACTATAAGAAATAAAATACATGATCATAAACTCACTACACATGAATTCCTAGATAATAGCTGCAACTACATCCTTTGATTTTTGAATATGAAAGTGAAAGTACAAGATACAATAGTTACAATCCTCTGATGTCCAAAATAATATATATATATAGACCAACATAGCATCCCCCTCTCTCGATTAAATTAGCTCAGTGATCTCTTTGAAAATTAATGCCATGAACTAGGGTTTGGAGGACTTTGGGCAGGCTGCCCTGACACATCCTCTACCCGATCCTCAGGACCCATTTATTCTCCTGGTACACAGACAGGCTCACCGATGACAGACATTAGTGGGGGGACAGTGTTTCCCCCCTCCTCTCATTCGCCCTCTAATGGAGAGAACACAGGGGCTGACAAAGACTATCAGCAAAACTCTGGCTCATTCCCTGACCCACCTGGGATGTCACCTAAAGAAAAATCACCAACAGCAGCTGATGAAGAAGCATAAACCATCACATACTCCACATGCATAACCAAGGCAACAAAAAGAACCAATATTGAGCTCCCAGCCCATCAAATCAACTAAAGAATCTAATATATGAAGGACCATGCACTCATAGGCAAGTTCATGGGATTATGGCCTGCAGAAAAAGCTCTTCTGGGTTGGATCGCCTCCAAATGGAAACCGAAGGGCCATATCAATCCACAACTATGTGCCAAGAGTTTCTTCAATGTGATCTTCACAGTCATCGAATATAAGAATTGAATCCGAGATGGAGGGCCATATTTATTCAACTCAGCAAGTCTATATCTGCGCAATTAGTTCGAACGTTTTAATCGGGACAAAGAAGACTTCAAATGGGCTCCAGTATGGGTCATGCTCTACACCCTACCACAAGACTATTGGGATGAGCTAACCCTTGAAAACATTGGTAACTCTCTAGGTGAATTCATAAAAATAGCAGAAGAGACAAAGATCAACATGCATGCAACGTATGCAAGGATATGCATATACATGCACATTGCAAAGTCTCTCCCTGATGAGGTAAGTCTAGTTCATGATGACTATGAATGGATTCCAATAGTAGATTATGAATATGTCTTGTTTAGATGCTGGAAATGCCACCAGCATGGGCACCTATATAGAGACTGCCCCCTAAATCAAATATCCAATATGAATAATGTCTCTACAGACAAAGACACCGAAGGGTTCACTAAATTTTCTGGAAGGAAAAGGCATACGAGGAAGTCAAACATGAATCAGAGAAAAAAATTCCTAGATACAAGAAATAGTTTTTAAGCCCTATATAAACTGAATGGGGATGAGAATTAAATCCCACGATACTCAGAACAACCTAGGAGAAATCCCCTAGGAGAAATCCCAGAGTCTGGAGACCCAACAAACCAAAATCCAATTGGAATCCTTTCTTCAACCCTAGTCCTTAATGCATATGATGGAAAACTTAGAAAAAGGAAAACGCACAGCCCTAGAGTCAATACCAGAAGCAACGGAAGAGGAATCGAAGAACATTTACTAAGGGGACCTAGACATTTATATGGGGCTTGAAGATGAATGCAAGAGGAAAGACTTTCTCTCAACCCCCCATCAAAAGATCTTGAAAATGGAGGAATTCCTCTTTAGAGCTCAATAGATACCCTCTCTCGGAATTCAAGGTGGCACTCTCCTGAACACCAAAATCATTATGAAAGAATCCATAAAACGAGGAAGAAGGATAGATCGACAACGACTAGTCATCATGGGAAAAGAGCTAGTATAATCATGGTGTTATCCCAAGTAAACTAGGTTCTACTCTGTAGTCCCCAACACCTCTCAATGAAGCTCATCTCATGGAGCATCAAAGGGCTAAATAGCCCCTCCAAGCATAGTTTAATCAAGAAAATAATTACTCAGGAAAACCCCAAAATTTTATTTATGCAAGAAACCAAATACTCCATCTCAACTCTTGACACCACCTTCAAAACACTCTTGAAAGGCTGAAACACCCTAGACGTCGATGCCTACGGAGCTTCGAGAGGCCTAGCGATCATCTAGAACCCCCAACTGATCACCCTAGAGAACAATTAGGCTAATCGACATTTAATTGAAGCCTCATCCACCTTATTAGAACCAAAATTCATGGATAGCTCACGAATCTCTACTTCCCACAGCCAATGCAGCAGAAAATAAAGATTTTAAACAGCATAGAAGATCTCAACAACCAAAAGACTCACCCTCTATAGCTCATTAGAGAATATTTCAACATGATTACAACCCTTCAAGAGAAAAAAGGAGGAGGAACACATCTTGACATGGACATCACCAAATTTAAGGAATTCATCCAAGGCAATCATCTAATAGATCTGCAAACATCCAATGGCATCTTCACTTGGAATAACCAGATGGGAGGATCCTATCATATTTCATTAAGATTTAATCGCTTCCTCATCACAGAATACTTCATCGACCTAGGAGGGGAGCTGGCACCCACCATCACTCCAGCATCTGGTTCGGATCATTGGCCGATCCAACTTCATTGGCTAAGACCTGGTATTGCCACACCCAAACCTTTCCACTTTGAACAATTTTGGCTCAAGAAACCAGGGTTCAAAGACCTCATCTCGGATTGGTGGGTCACCCTCAACCCACCCTTGGGCACAAAAATGTATTATTTCCAGCAGAATCTGAATATACTCAAATGGAAACTGAAACTATGGAATTAGAACACCTTCGGCAATATTTTCCAAGACAAAAGAGAGCTCGAAATGCAAATGCAATAGCTACAACAAAAAATCATCTCAGAAGGTAGATAAAAAGACTTAGAGGCCATGGAAAAACCCCTAACAACCCAACTTGAAGAAAGTCGAAGTGAAGAAGAAATCTTATGGAAACAAAAATCACAGATTTGCTCGCTCAAGGAAGGAGAATGGAATACAAAATTTTTTGACCGCTTCATAGTCCAGCATAGAATGCACAATAGAATCACTTTCCTTCAGAATAAAAGTGGGGAGCATATGGAAAACCATGAGGACATCATAGAGGAACTGATCAGTGACTCCAAATACATCCTCAAAGGATCCAAAACCCTGAGACAAGAGGCTATTGAGAAAATCACATAGAATATTCCAAAACTGGTCAAAGAGGATCACAACAGGATGTTGCTCAAAGCCACAACTCTGATGGAGGTCGAACAAGCAGGTTTCCAACTAAAAGAAGGGAAATCCCCATGCCCAAATGGATTTAGCGCCAATTTCTTTCATTTCTTTTGGTATACCATCCAAGAGGAGGTTTGGGGCATATTGGAGGAATCGCGCAATACTCATTGGATTCTTCTAGCTCTCAATGAAACTTTATTCACTCTCATCCAAAAGAAATATAATGCAACTTCCCTAGGTAAGTATAGACGAATATCACTTTGCAATGTTATTTACAAAATAATTTCCATATTTATAACTAATATATTGAAGGAGCTTCTTCCTATGCTCATCTCTCCAGAGCAAATGGGATATGTTGAAGGTAGGAATATTTTTGATGGAATTATTCTAACCCATGAAGCCATCCACTCCTTATAAACCTCAAAAAATCCTAGCGTGCTTCTCAAAATTGACCTTTCCAAGGCCTTTGACAAGCTCAGCTAGAACTACATAAAACATGTACATCTAGCCTTTGGTTTTAGCCATACTTGGGTTCATTGGATCATGAACCTGATATCCTCTCCTTTCATCACTATCCTTGTCAATGGCATCCCATTAGAAACATTCAAAACCTCTATTGTGAAACCAGCTCCAAAAAGAGAAGAAAAGAGATATCAACGCCTTAGAAATAAGCCACTTCAAGGGGGGCAACCTCCAATACATTACATGAATGAAAAATTATTCGATGATTCAAATTAAAAAACCTCCTTTCTATATATAGGAGTCCATGGGGCCACAATGTAATCCTAGCTGACCCAACAATAATAATTTAAGGGCAATAAATAACAACAGTATGGGGGTTACAAGGGTACAATAATAATAACAAGGGGGTTACACTAACAACAATAAGGGACTATACTAGTAATATATTCAACTAAAATGCCCTTTCAAAAAGTGTACTTCTCAATGCTTGAGTAGTCTCCGGGTGCTTCTATATAAAATTCTCATCCTCCCATGTAGAATCTTCTGGGTAAGTTCTTCCCACTCGATGAGATACCCTCGAAATCGATCGATTTCGTAGCCGTCAAGTTCTTATTTTCGTGATCGCTTGTTTCCATGATCGCTTTAGGTTCCAATATGATTTTTCCTTCCTCATCAAGTTCTGGCAATATTGTTTGAACTGGAATATTTTCACCTATAACCTTCTTTAAGCATGAAACATGGAAAATTGGATGCACTTGTGAAGAAGCAGGAAGCTCCAATTTGTATGCCATAGTACCAATCTTTTGCAACACCTTGTAAGGACCATAGTACTTTGGCGATAATTTATTATCCTTCTTAGCTTGCTTGAGGGACATTTGTTTGTATCGTTGTAGCCGTAAAAATACCCAATCTCCTACATCAAAACTTCTCTCGCTACGATGTTGATCTGCCTGTTGTTTCATTCGATTTTGTGCCAAATTCAGGTTATCCTTTAAGAGTTGGAGAACTTCTTGCTGATTCTTGATGTGATCTTCCATTGCTTGAACCTTCAAATTTTCCCTTAAGGATGATGTGATGGATGGTGGATGATATCCATAAAGTGCCATAAATGGGGTCATTTTTGCTGCAGTATGGAAGGAAGTGTTATACCACCATTCAGCAAGAGGTAACCACTCGACCCATTGTGTTTGTTTATCAGATACAAAACAACGAAGATATCCTTCCAAACATTTATTTACTATCTCAGTTTGACCATCAGATTGAGGATGATAAGATGAGCTATGGGCTAATTGAGTACCCAAACAAGAAAATAACTCCGTCCAAAAATTTCCAGTAAAAATGGGATCTCTGTCGCTCACAATAACCCTTGGGCTTCCATGTAGCTTTTGAATTCTGTCCATAAATGTAGTAGCAACCATACTTGCTTTAAATGGATGAGATAATGCACAAAAGTGTGCATACTTGGTAAGTCTATCAACTACCACCATGATGACACTCTTTCCTTCGGACTTAGGTAAACCTGTGATAAAATCCATTGAAATCTCCTCCCAACGTTGACTTGGAATAGATAAAGGTTGTAGAAGTCCCGGGGTCTTAATTGTCTCCACTTTATTCTGCTGGCAAACCAAACATTCCGCCACAAACTTTTGAATATCAGATTTAAGGCCATCCCAAAAAAATTCTTTCTTCACCCTGTGGTAAGTTTTAAAAAATCCTAAGTGTCCTCCTAAAGGAGAAGTGTGCAATTCCAAAAGAATCTTTTGTTTTAGTTGGGAATTCTTACAAAGATATAAGCGATCTTTATACCATAAGGAATCATTTTTCCAACTAAATGTATCAGATGTACTAGGATCTTGCTGCAACTTTTGAATGAGTATCCATACATCTTTGTCCTTCTTCCATTCATCTCTTGCTTCAGTTATCCAATCTGGTTGGATAATAGAAATGGCACAAAGCAATGCTTCCACCTCTTCATTCTTTCTTGAGAGTGCATCTCCAACAACATTAAGCTTTCCTTTTTTGTAGATTATTTCAAAGTCATAACCCAACATCTTTGTGACCCATTTTTGCTGCTCTTCTGAAGATAGTCTTTATTCCAAAAAGTGTTTAAGACTATCATGATCAGTTTTTACCTTGAAGTGTCTTCCCATTAGGTAAGTTCACCATTTCTTTAGTGCATGCAGTATTGCTAACATTTCCTTCTCATAAATAGGTTTCTATAAATACTTTCCTTTGATTGGACTACTTTCAAAAGAAATGGGTCTTCCTTCTTGCATTAAAACAGCACCAATTCCATTTCCTGAGGCATCACATTCCACAATAAAGGTTTTTGTGAAGTCTGGCGTAGCTAAGACCGGTGCTAGGCACATTGCCTCTTTAAGATGTTCAAAGGGATTATCCACAGTACTAAGGAATGAGTGTCGATGTTTCGAATCCCAATGGGGATCCATCATCAGGACTTTTTGAATGAAGAAATTGAGAGAAGGGATTCAGACCATTAATAGAGATGAATTTCTTGTAAATAGCCGACCAAAGTTTTTTATTTTATATTTTAATAATTTTAATAATTATATTTCTAATTTAATAAATTTAATTTATTATGGTTAATAATCCAATATTTAAGGTTCACATTTAATTTTTATTTTTAATTAATAATAGTTTATTAAGTTAAATACATCATTTTTATTTTAATTATTTTACCAATAAGTTTAGTATAATTTTTATTATGTCTATTATTTATTATATTAAATAGTAACCAAATTGGTTATTTTAGTTTATTATATTAAATAGTAACAAAATTGGTTATTTTGGTTATCTAAAATAACCAATTTTGTTACTATTTAATATAATAAATAATAGACATAATAAAAATTATACTAAACTTATTAGTAAAATAATAAAAATAAAAATGATGAATTTAACTTAATAAATTATTATTGATTAAAAATAAAAATTAAAAGTGAACCTTAAATCTTGGATTATTAACCTTAATAAATTAAATTTATTAAATTAGAAATATAATTATTAAAATTATTAAAATATAAAATAATAAACTTTGGTTGGCTCTTTACAAGAAATCTATCTCTATTAATGGTCTGAATCCTTTCTCTCAATTTATTCATTCAAGAAAGTCCTGATGATGGATCCCCATTGGGATTCGAAACGTCGACACTTTTTCCTTAGGACTGTGGATAATCTAGGAAGCTCTTTAGAAAATGATCAGCACATGAGTTTAAAAACCAAGGCCTCACTTGCTTCATGTGTCCATGAAAATGCATCTTTCTTCAATAATGTTGTTAGATGTGCTACTATTCTCCCATAATTCTTAACAAAATTTCAATAATACCCTGTTAACCTTAGAAATCCTCGCAATTGCTTTATGGTTGTGGGGATTTTCCATCCCTTAATCGCTTTAATTTTGTTAGGGTCTACCTTAACACCCTCGTGAGATACAATATGACCTAGATATTCCACCTCTTGTACTCCAAAGAAACATTTGGATGTTTTTGTATATAATTTTTTCTCCTGGAATAGTTTGAGCACCCTGTCAACATGTTGAACATGATCCTTCCAAGACTCGTTGTAGATTAGTATATCATCAAAAAATACTAACACAAATTTTATAAGGAAGGTTTTGAAAATGGAATTCATCAACCCTTTAAATGTAGAAGATGTAGAAGGTGCATTGGTAAGGCCAAAAGGCACGACCAAAAATTCATAATAACCCTCATGAGCTCAAAATGTTGTTTTTGGAATATCTTCATTCTTCATTCTAATTTGATGATATCATGAACGAAGATCCAACTTGGTAAAATAAATTTCTCCATGTAATTCATCCAATAATTCATCAATCACGGGAATGGGAATTTATATTTAATGGTGAGCTTATTGAGCTCCCTATAATCTGGACACATTTGCCATGATCCATCCCTCTTGTGTACCAATACTACAGGAGCAGAGAAAGAACTTTGACTAGGTTGAATTATACCCACCTCTAAAATTTCTGCAATCGTGTGTTCAATTTCATTGTTTTGGACATAAGGATATATATAAGGCCTGATGTTTGGAGGAACACTTCCTGGAATCAAATGAATAACATGATCATGATCACAGATAGGTGGGAGTCCTTTGAGAGTTTCAAAAACCTTGGAATGATTGTCCAAGACTTTTTGGAGATCTGCAGACATAATTGTGCAATTACGCCTCATTGTTATTTCTTTATAAGCTTTTTCATGACATTAGAGCTTATTATCCTTCCTGGCTTCCCTTCAATACCCCGTAATTCGACTTCCTTTCCTTCTGAAAAAAATTTCAAGAAAAGTTCTTGAAAATTAAAAGCTACCGTCCCCAAAGATTGTAACCATTGTACTCCTAGTACAACATCAGTACCTCCCATAGGAATGGAAAGCATTGGACTATTCAATACATATTCCCCCATGGTTAGCTTGATATTATGGCATTTTCCAGAGCAATTTATAGTTTCTCCATTTGCAACCATCACTTGACATTTTGGTGCTGGGTATAGGAAACAATTCAATTCCTTGGCTACCTTACAATGAATAAAATTATGGGTACTACCCGAATCAATAAACACTATTACCTTTTTCTTCTTGATATGTCCTTCTATCTTGAGAGTTTGAGGAGTGGTAATTCCTGCCAATGCATTACACGATATGGTCGGACTCATTTCTTCCTCTTCTAGGGTTGGTTCCTGGTGTATATCCTCTTCTTGTTCATTTTCTTTTTCCTCTTCACAATCTATGTAAAATAATTTCTTCTTAGCACACTTATGACCTTTAGTGTATTTTCTATCACAACTGTAGCAAAGCCCTTTTGCTCTTTTTTCTTCCAATTGTTGTGGTGTCAACCTTGTAGGTTGTGGAAATCTAGGAGTAGCAACACTTCCCTCTTTATAGAAGTGAGTGGCAGGCTTCCTTGTCGCCATAATTTTACATTCAATTTTTCTTGCCAACCTGAATGCCTTCTCCAATGAATCAGGTTCCAAAACGCGAACTTCATGTTGGATGTTATCCTTTAAAGTACCTATGAAGAGATCAATCATGTGTTCCTCTGGAATATCAGTTACCCTTATATTCAATTTTTTGAAGTCCTCAATGTGCTCCCCTATTAAACCCTTTTGTTTGAGATTTATCAATTGGCTAAAGAAGGTGTTGCTCTTTGTATCCTCATAATGTGCTATCATTTCCTCTGTAAAAATTGACCAAGTGACAATTTTTTATGGGAGCAAAGCCATCGATACCATACAAATGTATTTTGTTCTAAATGTAAAGTTGCAATGTGTACCTTTTGTGTGTTTTTCACATTATGGAGATCAAAATATTTCTCCATCTGTAGTATCCATGTTACAGGATCCTTTCCATCAAACTTCCTCATATCCATTTTTGAAATATGGTGGTTCTTCCCTCCAACAGTAGAGTTTATGAAATCACGATTAACATTTATTTTGTTCTCATCATGAGTTTCCTCTACTATATTTTCACCATTAGGAAAAATTTCTTGTATCAACTTTCCCAAACCTTCGATGTCTACTTTTAGATCTTTCTTCATGTTTTCTATTTTCTCATCGATCTTCGTCTCCATGTCATCCAACTCGAGATTCCATCTCCGCTTCATGCCATCCATCTTAGATTCCTTGCCATCTATCTTATTCCATGACGAACTTCAAACCATCCATCTTAGATTCCATGCCTTTCTTAAAACCATCCATCTTAGTTTCCACACATTTCTTCAAACTTCCATGTCATTTTTTTTTGCTCTTTGCGAGAGTGAAATTTGTTGCACTTGCTCTTGTAATTTTGATATGTCATGTTTCCATTCTTCATCTTCATGAGTCATAGTAGAGCTTTCTGAAGGCTTAATTGGTGTTGAATTATTTTTAGGGGCCATTTTAGTATCCAATACTGATATCTATTCTACAATATGCGCTTAGAATCAATTCAACTTGATTCTTAAAACAAGACTTATGCAATTCGGAAAAAAAATACGCACCTTTTACTTGCTTTTGAGGAGATTGATATTGAAATTGAATTATCTCTATAATTGTGGATCCTCAATATTTGAAATTCAGCCCTGTAGTAGCCCTCTGAAGCTTCTTTCAAATGCCATAGGTCTGATCTGATTTGGATTCTTCAAGGAAAAGTTATGTCCAATCTCCAAAAATGACCCAATTTTGGACTGGTTCAGTAGAGTGAACTTGTATGACTTGCCACGTGTCACTGTTTCCTCCTTTGGCTTTGAAATTTATAGACCGAAAACTATAGTCTATGTACTTGCGGCCACTTTTTATAGAATTCCAATCTGATGCTCAAAGAGAGAGCTATGAAGATTTTTTTCCACAATCACCTCTTTGAGATGAAATTTAGAAGCCTAAAACATCCGTTACTTCCACAGATCATATCTCCAAAACTATTGCGAACCAATATCTTAAATTTTGCAAAGATGTTCCTCAGGATTGCGTCTTTGTACTCTAAAAATTTCAGCTTCTGAATCTTCATAGAAAAAAAATTATTACGAAACTACCACGATGACCTGTTTAGGTTAAATTCAGGAGCCTGCAAAATGACCTAACTTGCACAGATAATATCTCCGAAAATATTGCAAACCAAGATCTGAAATTTTTCAACAATGGTCCTCAGGATTTTGGATTCCCACTCTAAAATTTTTAGATTCTGAACCTTCGTAGAAAACATGTTATAGCGAAAATGCCACGATGACCTGTTTGGAGCAGTGAAACCATAGAATCTCAAAGCTCTGATACCATATGTTGTGAAACCAACTCCAAAAAGAGAAGAAAAGAGATATCAACACCTTAGAAATAAGCCACCTCGAGGGGAAAACCTCCAATACATTACATTAATGAACAATTCTTCAATGATTCAAATTACACAACCTCCTTTCTATATATAGGAGTCCATGGGGCCACAATGTAATCCTAGCCGACCTAACAATAATAATTTAAGGGCACAATAATAACAATATGGGGGTTACAAGGGTACAATAATAAAAATAAGGGGATTACACTAACAACAATAAGGGACAATACTAGTAATATACGGACCTAACAACCTCCAAGGGCATAAGGCAAGGAGATCCTCTCTCACCTTTTTTCTTTGTTCTTATGGCCGAGGGTCTGGGTTGCCTGACCAAGAGCTCAATCCGATCTCATGAACTTAAAGGTGTCCCCCTACACAATATTCCTCCCATTTCCCATCAACAATATTTGGATGAAAACATTATCATGGGCCACCCCTCCATGTTGGAAGCTCGCACCCTTATAATCGTTCTTGACTATTTCTCTGAAGCCTTCAGAACCATTGTTAACCTTGATAAATCTCAAATATTCTTCTTCAATATGCCCCTGGTCACCCATGCAATATAGCCAACATACTTCTCTTTACCACTACCTCTCTATCATCCAAATACTTGAGGGCTCCTCTCATAGACTCAACTATTAAACACTCATACTGGAGAGATATGTTGGAAAAAATGGAGACTAAACTATCCACCTGGACCCACTACTCCTTCAACATTGCTGGACGTCTGGTTCTCATCAAATCTGTTCTTCAATCTCTCCCCATATACCTCTTTTCCATTCTGGCTGCACCAAAATGGGGCCTCAAAGCCATCCACAACCTTCAAATAAATTTACTCTCGGGGGGGATCCAAATACAAGCACAAATGGGCGCTAGTTAAATGGAAAGAGGTATGTATGACGAAAACTCAGGGAGGACTTCGTCTAAGAGATCCGTAGCACAAAAAAATCATCATGGGCACCAGTATTTGGTGGAAATGGGTCTCCTTCCCACAAAACCATGTGTGACCTTATGGGAGGCAAAATATGTAGGAAATTGGCCCACGGAGGAATTAATCACATTCAACATTTCTCTTGGGGGATCCCAAATCTAGAATGTAGCTAGTCAACACAAATATCTTATCCAATATCACAGCTTTTGGGAACTGCGTGATGGAGATCAAGCTCAATTCTAGGAGGATTCATGGCAGAAAATTCCAAGCCTCTCCTCAATCTTCATTTGCCCCATCTAGCGCAGGGTATTACAAGAGAGAGAAAAAAAATGTATGCATGACTTTTGGACTAATTATGTAACTCAAGGTTACAAGAATTGGCTCCCACAGATAGATGGCAAGTAGACTGGAATAATGAACAACATAAAGATATCTGGGAGGAACTAACAAAAAGGAGAATCATAACTCATCAAGGGCCAAACCTACTCTATTGGGGCCATACTCCAAGTGGCAATTACTGAACCAAGGAAGCCTACTATCTTATTCAACCTCCAAAACCTGCCCCACAAATCAGCTATGGTAGAAGATATGGACATCTAAGCTCTAGCCCAACACAACACTAGCTCTATCATGATGCAGAAACTCAAATCATCAATCATTCATACCAGTTCTCTACCACTCTGGACCTCTTGGCACGCTTCGCATCACATGCTGTCACACTTGGATTGTCCCTCACCGCCTCTCCACTCATTCCACATGGTTTCAAAACACACAAAATATCGTCATTCTTCCATATCATTGCTGCTCCAGCCGGTCTTGAGAGCCATCGTCGTTATTCCCATAGTCGTCACACTGCTACTCTAGATTTCCTCGCGCACCTCCACTGCCCTCCTTGCTGCACGCTCCCCCATCTATGCGCCCCCTGCTACGAGCCCCCTTTCATGCGCCCTCCTCTTCCATGCCCCTCCCCCTATGATTATCCTTGCTTCATTCCCCCTGCTGCAAGGTTCCTTATTGCACACTTCCCTGCTGTGTGCCCCTCCCCCTATGCTTCTCCCTGTTGTGCACCATTTGCAGAGAGCTTCCCTGCTACATGCCCTCCTATTGCACGCCCCCCTGTCTCGCATCCCTGCATTGTGTGCCTTTGCTTTGCACCCTATAGCTATGTGTCCCCCTACTCTTGGCCCAGTCTCTTTGCTCAACAACCTCTTAATGGCCCCGCGACAATGTCAAAAGCCCATCAAGGGTAGCCATAGAGGTGTGTTATGGGGTGCTATCATCGAGGCAAGGACGAGCATCTGGAATCCATTGAAGGTTCCTCCTCAAGAAGCCATGAAAGACAGGCTACTCAAATGCCTAACAACATCCATGGAGATAATTTCTTGACTCTGGAGAATCCTAGGTGAAGAAGAGGTCCCATAAAATCTACCACAACACATTATGAGCCTCCCAAACCTTAGAAAACTGAGCCGCTCCCTGTTCACGAGGTTGTAAATGATGACACATACATTTGTATAATGGATTTAGATGGCGTCTGGACCAAAATTTTAGATGCAGATTACCCTGTTTCTCCTATCATCCATGCGCGCCCTCCAAAGCCTCCGTGCGAGCCCATTGTTGAGGAGGAAGCCATTGCACATTATTATGGATGCCTCATTGAGGAGGAGGTTCTCATGACAAAGGAATATGAAGGAACACCATGACTGCTCAGTAGCATGGTTCTTTTCTGTTTTTTGTCAACTCATGACATACTTCAACTATTTTGTTTTCATATGTGTTATTGAATATTTTGTAAAACATGACTGTATTACTCTACTAAGGGGTTGGTTTCCTCCCAAGAGGCAGCCCCAAACCTGTTTTATTTTGAAAGCTACCAAGGGTGCAATCAACTAAGCACTGGTTTCCATCTTAGCCCAACCCCTCTGTAAAGTTTATTTTATGCTCTAATATAGTTTAGCCTAACTTGAAAAAAAGAAAAACAACATGTACCCTGTCTCACGAGTCGAATCCATTAGTTGTGGGACTTATTACAAGATATGATCAAAAAAACCCTAATGTATAGGGAAGATCAACCACTTCACCTCATCATATGAAACTACATACATTTGACCAAAAATTACATAAACAAGCATGTATCTAAACTATTTCACTATTCACCAGCTGAATTACACTTCATGACATCACCAAATCATCATCATTCATAAATTACACATGTAAAAAGTCAACAACAACCCACTGCTAGGTCTCCTAATTTATTACAAGACAGGGAGAGTCCGATCACAGAGTTAATATCATTTCAACCAACTTTGGGATTCTAGGATCTAGCCCTCCTGAATCCGGAGAGGGATCTCTCCAATAGGTACAAAGATGGATATTGTCTTTGAAAGCTTAAGGTAATGATATTAGGCTAGTTGTGAAGGCCAAGGATTTTGTTTTGGAAGGTTGAGCATGAAATGTTACTTGAGGAGAAAGTCCTAAGTGCAAAAATTTCAAAAGTGAGAAGTTGCAAGTGGATAGAACAGCTAAGCTAAACAGATAGATATAACGCTGGTTTTTAGTCCATTGGGCTATGGAGTCATATCTGGGCTTTAATTGAGCAACAACATCAAGTGTGATCCAAGGGGCAAGTCATCTATACCATAAGATTATTGAGATTAAAATGATGGAATGGAAACATTAAAGTGTTGGAGGGGTGGAAACTGATAATAATTTCTCAGAGGATTTATAGTCAGTCCAAACAAGAAAAGCCTCTTAAGTAACTGTTTTAAAACCAACCAAGGACAGGGCTAACCATAGAATTCTTGGGCAAGTTCTTATTAAAGCAACTTAATTGACAAACAATCCAGTAATCCACATAATTACCTTCAGAAAGTATGAAAACACATAAGAAAAACAGAGTGTAACTTAAGATCATATAAAGTACTTTTAAACCTAGTCTGCTTTCAGTCAACACCAAGGGAAACTTTCAGAATCTGCCTTTGGAGAAAAGAATCTAGGAATCAGGGCAAACCATATCTTCTCTAGTCTAACTTTAATAGAAAATAATGGAAATCACATTTAAGAACAATGTTTAAGCAAACAGAAGGACGAGGGAACGCCAACATTCCTAACTGTTTAAACAGTATTGAATCATTCTTAAATAAACAAGTTTGAGGAAAACATCAAGATAAAGATTTCTCAGCCAGAGAAGGTTACTGATATACAACTGATCCTAACCCTGTTTAAACTGTCCTTTACAGCAGAATGTGAACAATATGGCATACATAGAAGGAAAACAATTTAACAAAGAAAGAAGCACTTCACCGGTGATATAGACCAGGATCCCAAGAAACAACTTTTATATTGATGTCAAACTAGTTACAATCTTTAGGTCCAATGTTTCAGTTCAGCAATCATCTTCACTATTCAACCTAACTACTCTATCACAAACAGAGCTTCAAGGGCCAGTGAACACTATGTACAAATATAAGTCTCCAGCTCAAGTGTATTTCAAAGTTCTGCAACCAACCATTTCTCATCTTCTTCTGAGGTATTTATAGAAGAATGAGGAGGTGATCTGAGAAAAGATCTCTCAGGATAATTAATACAGGTTCAAGACTTCTTGGCCTTTTGAGGGGCTCGAGGGAGAAATTTACAGGTGGATCACTGTATTAACTTTTTACAATAAATATCAAAGCTCAGTGGGAACTTTATTTGACTTTGAGGCTCTGTACGCCGTGTGGAGTAACTCCTTGGCTGCGCTAGAGGCGAATATTAGATTTTCTTCAATAACTTTGGCCTCTGTTTGAATGCTTCGAGGCAACAGGTGGCTCGGTGGTAGCTGAGGAATCAATTTGCCTCAGATGGGGCGGTGGAGGCTTTCTGTCTGATAAAACACTTTAGGTTTTCTTTTAAACTATGTTTTAGATTGGGGATTAGGCTTTTGATAACTGTCTTAGCCGTAATCCCTATAAAAACTGTCTTCGATCTTCATCTGTTGTGCTTTGTCTTCAAAAACTGATACTCTTTAACTGTTCTCTCGAATAAAACAGTGTCTTGTCGATGTGCAGGGCCGCGCAGGGCTCTTTAGGTTATCAATGCTCATGAAACATTGATAAATCATTTAATACAGAGCCCGTGAATGGTTCTTTTAGATAGCTCGAAGGCACAGGAAACGTCTTTCCCAACCCTCGGCTTTCCTTCATTCTATAATGGAGAACCATTAAAACACCTACAAAACACAAAAACAGTTAAGAAATCCTACGGGAATAGGTTTAAACTGCTTCGGGTGGCGGGGGAGGAGCGTAGCCGTCGGATAAAAATATCTAATGGTGGAGATCGGCGCAGAATAGGCAAAGGAGAGCGGGGAGAAGAAATAAGGTGGGGTGGTTTTGGACCGTCCGATCTGGACACGTGGAGGGTCCAGATCTAATCGGAGGAGCGCAATCAGGGGTAAAACAAAAACGTATGCGATTGAAACATTGCGATGCGATTTTGTGCGGACCGTTGGATTTGGCATACGATCAATGGTGGAGATGAGCCGGGGGAAAAACCCTTGTATATTTTTATGAAACCCAAAATTTTGGAATAATCAAAGGTTTTTATGGATCGGGCGGAAGAATATATATATAAAGCGGACAGGCGCCCGACTGCGGGGCCTTCGGATATATGGAATGTAATATGCCCGGGGCGTATTTAAAACAAAGGGGTCAATTGCAATCGGGCCATCGGGCCTGGTCATTCCGATCAACCTATTTGAAACGTTGCCATGCGATTGGCACCCGGGGTCCTGAACACTTGGTCTCGGGGGAAGTCATATGAGACAGGGGCGGGGGAAACTTTTAACATACGAGACCCAATCGCATCGGAACTTTGATGCGGGTCTTTTTTATCTACCCATTTGATTTCTCCGATTGCGATTGCGCGATCGGTCTTTCAATCAATCCATTAAAATATTAAACACGTGACTTCAAGTTTTTAAGTTGAAAGTTTGGATAAGCGGGTTTTGGGTTTTATAAAGAAAAATGGGTTTTTAACTATGGGAAAGTGATTTTCATAAATGGAAGAAGAGGATTTATGAAAACAAGGAATTTTGTGGAGAAAAAGGGGAGCAGATGAAGGTTTAAGAAGGGGGAAAATGAAGGTCTTTCAGCAGTCTTCTACTTGGAATCAGCAGAATTTTCTGAGTATAAAATGGGACAGCAAATGAGGATTTGGGACAGAGGCATGAGGCCTTAAAAATACTTCAAGAGCCAACAATTTTTAGTGATAAAATTTGTTCCTTGGAGGCTCAAAAAAGATCTTAGCCACCTTTTGGTATAACAAAATATTATAGGTGGCTAACAGTGGCTCCACTTGGGGATGGTGCCTTCTTGAAGGCATCAAGAATTCAGACTTGATTTCTCTGGGACGCTGACTTGTGCCTGACCTATGGCTTGCTCTTGTTTTTCTTTGAAAAATAATATCAATCATGAAAGAAAAATGAATTTCATCAATACAACTTCTACCTACCCAATCCTACTGATCTAACATTTTTTCCTTCATCAGAGTGCACTTGGATTGGCAAACTCTATTCACAACATTTTATTCTTTTGAAAGCAGGAAACCTAATCTATTTCTACTCCTTATTTCTCCCTGAACTCAGATTAAACAGTTGAGCTCAGATATTTCTCTACCTAATCTACTGTCTGTTGGGATTAAACTGTCCAACAGACTTTCATTCTCTAAATTCTACAACGAAAATTTAAGAACAGTCAAGTCAAGATTAAGCTGTTTGACTTGCTGTGATCTATGGCATAAAAACAAGTTGCACATAGATTATCATTTGCAGAAATTTAACATAAAAAATTGAAGGCTTAAGATCTGAAAGCTTCTTATTATGGCCTTCTCTCTTCTTTTCATAGCTCTGATTTTTCTTTTTTCTGTGAGCTATCTCTTCCTTGATATCTGATTCAGAGTTTGGGCAATTTAGAACCAGTTTTTCTCTTTTATGACTCAGAAAATAAAACAGTTTTGAGTCATCTCTCTTTGGAAACTTTGGTTCAGATTTTAAGTTTGTTTGAACCTTAATTTCTATCCTAATCTATCTACTGATGAGCCAAGATTAAATAGTTTGGCAAATCAAATTCGCTACCCTATCAGCAGAAAATTGAAAGCTAATTAGTCAAGATTAAACAGTTTGACTAATTAGAAGTGTGTTTTGAGGAGTGGCATTTGAGCTTGCACACTTTCAGATTTATTTCTTTTTTTGGCATGGGGCTGTGCCTTTCTTGTTTTCATTTCTTCCCTCTTTTCATTTTTTCTTTGTTTTTGTATTTTTTGATTTTTCACAACTTTGAATGCAATGGTGGATGAAATATTCACAATGGAAAAAGAAAAATAAAAAGGCTGCAGAACACAAAATGGTTTTAAGAAAGGTAATGCTTAAGCATCCTACCATTGACAGGACCCCCAAACAATTCTGTTCCATTCAGCTCTTGTAAGAAGAATGCATTGTTTCCAGCAACTGAATGAATAGAGTAAGGGCCAAGCCATAGATTATCAAATTTACCATGCTTTCCCTTATCTTCCCTCTTTGAGTCCCACTTTAAAACTTTGTCCCCAATCTTGAAATTGCTGGCCTTTGTTCTTCTGTCAAATATCTTCTTGATATTGTCTTGCTTCTGCAATGCTTTGTTGTACACTTCCTCTCTGGTTTGCTGAAGATGAATGGTTTGATTTATTCTTTTGATTATGTCATTTTCTTCAGTCTGCAACTCTTGAATTAACTTCATAACTGGTACACCAAGGCTGTTAGGAAAAATTGCATCTGTACCATACACAAGCTGGAAGGGTGACATACCAATGGATTTCTTCAATGTTAATCTGTCAGCCCAAAGTGCATGGATCAGCTTTGTGTGCCAAGACTTCTTGTTGTCCTCCAATAGTTTCTTTATTATATTCACTAAGCTTTTGTTGGAAGATTCTGCAAGTCCATTACCTTGAGGGTAATAGGCTGTGGAATGCCCTAGTGTTATCTGGTATTTATGACAGAAGTCAACCATTTTATTTGATCCAAATGCTGCTGCATTATCAGTGATAATTTTGGAAGGACAGCCAAATCTGGAGAGAATATTAGTCTCCACAAATTTTATGATAACTGAATCATTGGCCTGCCTACAAGGAATGGCTTCTATCCACTTAGTGAAATAGTCTGTGGCAGTAAGGATCCATCTATGCCGGGCAGAAGATGAGGGATGGATTTCTCCTATGAAGTCAAGTCCCCACTGTTGAAATGGAGCTTCAACAGTGATTGGATGCAATGGAAGGGGAAGCAATTTTCTTTTGCCTTCGAATAGTTGGCATTTATGGCAAGTAGTGGTCATCTTGTGCACATCAGGAAAAACAGTAGGCCAATAGAAACCAGCCCTCAGAATTTTGTTGGCTGTTGACTTCCAATATAAATTACCTCCACACTCTCCTTCATGGAATTCCTGCTTAATCTTTTCTGCATCAAACTCAGGCAAACATTTAAGCAATACACCACTTGCATTTTTCCAATAAATACATTTATCAATAATGCAATAGTTTACAACTTTTAACTTTAGGAATCTTGCCTTTGTTTTTGATAAACCAGGAGGTGTATTTAGATTAAGCAAAACATAAATGATATCAGCATACCAAGGAGAATTCATAACATGGTTTTCAACAATAGGAGTTGGGAATTCTTCTTGGTTATCCAAAGCATTAATCATGTTAATATCAAGAACTTTACAATTTGATTCAGCCATTAATTTAGCTAGACCTTGGCCTTTGATGAGCTTAGTGGGTTTTATCTCTAAATCATATTCAAGAATAACAGCAATCCACTTACCTCTCTTACCATCTGGGTCCTGTGTTAGAATGTCTTTAACAACCGAATTAGGGACAAAGGAAATGATGTGTGAGTGAAGGATGTATACTCTGAAGTCTTTCAATGCTTTAACCAAAGAAAAAGCTTGCTTTTCCATAATATTATACTTCAAAGGGGCATCCCTCAATGCCTTGCTAAAGAATGCAATAGGTTGCTCTTGTCCTTGTGGATTTTTCTGTAAAAGGACAGCAACAATAGTATGTTCTGATGCAAATGAGAAGATATAAAAATCTTTTGAAAAATCAAGGCTTATGAGAACCGGTGTTTTGGTTAATGCTTGTTTCACCAGCTCAAAAGATGTCTTTGCTTCCAAGGTCCATTTTATCCCTTGCTCCTTCTTCAACATGTTTGTGATATTTCTAAGGAGCTCTGCCAAGTTAGGGATGAACCTTCTCAAAAATTTAATCTTTCCAATGAAATACTGCAACTCTTTGATATTTCGAGGATGAGAGATTTGCAATATAGCCTCAATCCTCTTTGGATCTATCTTTATACCCTCTTCTGAAATAATGTGTCCAAGACGCTTACCTTCTTGGAGACCAAATAGTGTCTTCTTAGGGTTTAAAGATATTCCAAACATTTTGCACTTCTCGAAAACCTTTCTCAAATGTTCTAAATGTTCTTCATCTGTTTTTGAAAACACAGTGACATCATATGGATAGATAATGATGAAGAAGCCCAATTCTTCCGAGAATGCTATGTCCATGGCTCTCTGAAAGGTTGCTCCAACGTTAATTAGAACAAAAGGCATCTTCACATACATGAAAGTGCCCCATGGAGTAGTGAAAGCTATCTTTAATTGATCAGCAGGGTGAACTAAAATCTGATTATACCCTGAATAGCCATCAAGCAACGAAATCCTTTTAGACCCTACCACCCTTTGTAAAATGTGATCCATTTTTGGTAAAGGGTAGTTGTCTTTTAACGAAGCTTTGTTTAAGTTTCTGAAGTCTATACAAAGCCTGATTTCTCCAGTCTTCTTCCTAACTGACACCAGATTAGATACCCACCCAGAATATCTAATAGGGACAATAATACCAGCATCGTGCATCTTCATGATTTCCTTCTTCACCAATGGCAACTGGACAGGGTTTATTCTGCGCAGTTTCTGTTTGAATGGTTTTTGGTTCTCTTTAAGAGGAATTTTGTGCTATATTATTTCAGTGTCATAGGATTTAAGATCTTCATAACTCCACGCAAAAACATCAGAAAACTCTTTGAATAGCTCTATGTATTTGAGTTTAATGTGAGCTGGCAAAGTTTTGGATAGTTTGATCATTTTCGGTTTTTCCTCACTGCCTATATTGCACTCCTCTACTTCAGTCTCTACAGGTTCCAGTTTTGGTTTATTGGCCACATCGTTAAAATCGAACAACTCCTCTAAAGGTGTTAGACCACTCGGCAAATTTTCATCTTTAGAATGCAGAGTTTGTAATTCTTCCGTTTCTAACTCTGCACTTAATTCTGTTTTGTTCCTAAGTTTGCTAGACAATAGGTTAATATTGGCAAGTTGAGGAGACGATTCTTCTTCACCAAGAAAGTTTTCTTCACTGCAGTCTGTATCATAATCTGAATCTGAACTGTGGAGTTTGAACTCATTTCTGAATTGCATAAAGTCTTCTATTTGTTTTTCATTGTCAAACACTTGCCAATATTTTTCGTTATCAGGCACTGCTGGTCTAAATTTTATCGGAGTTGTGTTGTCTCCAGTCTCATATGGCGTTAGACATGTCTGGGCCGCAAAAGCTAAATTGTGGGCCGCAATGTTCTTTTTCCTTGGGATGAAACTCAGGTTTGACTCCTCAAATGTTGTCAAAAGGTCCATGACATCATTCCGATAGGCTCTAAGTCTGGGATGATTCGCATTATACTCCCCATTGACTTGCCTAATGATTAACTCAGAATCCCCGTACACATTAATTCTTCCGGCTCCTAATTTCTTCAAGAGATGCAAGCCTAAGAGAAGGGATTCATATTCTGCTATGTTGTTGGAACACTGAAAGTTTAATTTGCATGAGATGCATTCTCTGTGGTTGTTTTCAGTGTTAATGATCCAAACCCCTGCACCAGCATTATTTCTAGTGCATGACCCATCAAAATACATACTCCATAAAGGACTGTCTTTGGTTTCGTTTGTTTGGCGATTGTCCTTTTTAACTATGGTGCCTTCTGACTGTTCATGATTAGCAGCACCCAATTGAATTTGTTTTGACTCCTCAAATTCTTCAATAGATTGAGGGATGATGCCAGAAATGTTAGGGGTATTTTCTGGGTTGTTAAGTTCTAAAAATAATGGACTCATGAGCGGTAAATCAAGACCTATGCTTTGTTTACTAATGTTTTCACATGTAGCAAACTGTTTGGACACTTCTGCGTTATTATACTCTTCTTCCCTGTCGGCCTTTAATTCTGTTAAAGTGACTTTCTCACTAAGAGTTTCATTGTTAAACGTGATAAAAGAATCAAGGCCTGTATTGACAGAATATATAGGATAGTTTCGTGGTCTGTCTTGACTTGTAACCGTGTATTGCATATGAGACTCCCTGTAAAGTCTTCTGGTTTGATTGAAAACCGGGATGGTCGCATATGTCATGTCCATCTGCATAGTCCCCTGTAACTTAGCTCCCCAGGATCTTGATAATAACATTCCATACTTTGGGGGAACATCAGCCACGACAATGTCCATGAGTAAACATTTGGTTGGAATCTGGGCTAGGTTAACACAGAGGTCTTTGATCAATCCCAGACATTTTACTCTATTTGAGTCAAAGGAGTATAGGTCTTTGTAGGGTCTGGTGATTTCTAAACCAAGGCTCTCCATCACAGCTTTAGGCATTAAATTATGTAGTTCTGCCATCCATACATGCCAGTAGAAATTCCGCCCAATGTTAAACTTACATAAAAGGGAGGAAAACCGTCCTTCTTTGAAACTTCCTTCAATCTCAAGGTCAAAAATCAACCTCGGTTGGTCGTCACCGTATTTATCCATATCTCCATTTCATATTTAAAGCCTTCAAAATTTGGTTCCTATATACATGTTGGGCATCTAACTCAGTTAATGGAACAGAGATTTTGATCTTTAAGATTTCCTGTTCAAGGCTGAAAGGGGTTTGATTCTTTGAAGCACTTGTTTCAACCTTATTAGTTGTCACTCTATCAACAATTACAGCTTGCTGATTTGTTTTACTTGACACAACTGTTGTAGAAGGAGTACTAGCTGAAGCGTTAGTACCGCTGATGTCTTCACTCTGTTTTTCAGAATTTTGAGTGTTTTTCTCCTTATCCTTATCAGAATTAACAGCCACTGTTTTGTCTTTTTGTTTGGCTATTTTGGGTTTGGCTGCGGTGCTGCTTTGAGAGGATTTGTCAGAGGTTTTGGTGTTGGGGGCTTGTTGACTGGTCTTGCTTCTAAGGTCATATTATCTTTGAGGTTCTATGACGACATTTTCCATGTCTTGATAATCATTTTCATTACCATTTCTTTTGTCATCATAAGGAGTGTAAAGACCTTGTTTTCTATCATAATGAACTTCCAAGTCATCATCTTCTTCCCCAAACATGTTGATATCCTCTTCCTCTATTATGTCTTCTGTTTCTTCAACCTCACTTACATAGTTTTGATGAAAGGGAGGAGTGATCTGTTGATCATCTTCCCTGGGTCTGTCTGGAGGTTGGTTCCTTCTAACATTCTGATTATGGTTCCTATTTTGAGGAGCAGTTTGATTTTGATTTGCTTGTGCTCTCTTAATTATGCTCATCTCTTTCATCATTTCTTCCATCATTCTCTCCATTTTTGAGTTGGAAGTAGAAGGTGTGGATTCCTCTCTAAAAGATACTCTCTTTTCATATTTCATTCTTGCTCTCTTCTCCATTAGGTTGACTTCCACAGAAAGAGCACCCCTTTGCATATCTTCGAGAGTCGCAAAATATCTTTCTCTTAAAGAATAGGTCATGTCAGCGTCAAACCCTTCAGGAAATTTGTTTAAAGCAGAGCCTTGTGGAGGTTTTAGTTCCGGGGAGAGTGCATTATATACACTGTTAAATCTGGTACAATAAGCTTGTACACTTTCCCCCGGATTCCTACGAAGGTTGTTGTAATCAGCAAGAACTTGGAGATGATTCTTCTTCACTTCCCATTTGTTCAGAAAAGTTTGATGAAAGGCCTGAAGATCATTAATAGTACGGGGGGCCAAACCTTTAAACCATTTTCTCACTTCTCCCCCTAAGCTCTGAGCAAATAATCTAAGGTTGACAGAATCATCATCAATTTCATTTCGGTCAAAATAGTCATTCATCTTATCCACATGCTGTGATGCAGTTGTAGCATTGTTAGCATCATACAATGGAATTTTGGACTGGTAGTCCTGTGGGAGATTGACTAATGGTGCGGGAAGAACTAGGGGAGCATACCATGCAGCCATGGCAGGAGGTGGAGGTGGATTTACAGAAGGGAAAGTGGGCTGATGTGTAGTGGTTTGAACAGTGGATGTAGGTTGAGTAGAAGTGGATGGACCAGGAGTAGACTGTTGAGATGATCTTGGATGAGAGACACCTAAATTGTGAAGGAAATGTAAATCAGGAGGTGTTGTTTCTCTGCCACCAGGATGTTCACTTGTTTCAGGAGATGAAAGTGAAGACTCAGAGTCTAATTGGATTATATCATCAAATGACCTAGTCCTAAATGGATTCACTAAGTCAGCTTGTGATTGTTGCAGAGCTGAAAGATTTTCAGGGACTGAATTAGCTCTCAAGGGTGATCTGAAAACAGTTAATAATTTAACCTTAGGAGACTTCCAAAGGATACTTTCTGGATTATCAAATATCTCAGGTGGGTTAGGGTCTGGATGGGATCTAGTGTGAATATTTTTAGAAGCCACTATGCTATGTTGTTTAGACCCAAATAAACAAGAAAAGTTCAACCAGATATGACAATCTTGGAGAGGTTAACTAATCTGTTTTCACAATTTTAATCCTACAGTCCTCTAACTGAATTTGAATGATACTATAATGATAAGGGTTCTTCCCATTGGAGTCTTAAGGTCTGTTTAAGGATTGTGGAGTCGCCAAGTGGAAATTTTTAGCTCTTTTCAGAGGTAAAAGGTCTTATGGTCCACCACCATGTTTATTTAATTCCAATCTGAAATATTTTTAGGTTTTTCTAAGTCATTTTTCAGTTTTGTGGTTGTTAAGAATATCCTAAATTTGTTTCAAAACTTAGCTAAGGTTGCGAGACAAAGGCAGTCTACTCTTATGGCTAAGCCAGCTGATTTTTCAAGGTTAGATGAAGTCTTAAGAGAAACCTAGGGTTTACCTAGTTTGTCACTGATTCAAACAAGTTTCATCATAATTACCATTTCTTGGTAGTGCTTGAAAAGGCTTCTTTTTACTCTCAAAATGTTCTCGAATAAAGGGTTTTCTGAGGCCTCTAAAAGGTAAAAAACACTCAGTTCCCCAGTGGAGTCGCCAGAAATGTTAGGTTCTGGTGGCTCAAGCTGGTTAATAAAGCAAGCGCTCTATGAGCCCAACCGCAAGCTTCTTTATGAATGGATTTGAATGTAAAAGATTCTGAGTTTTGAGTTCCCCAGTGGAGTCGCCAGAAATGTTAGGTCTCTGTAATTTATTAGCAAGATTGGGAGAGTCCAATCACAGAGTTAACATCATTTCAACCAACTTTTGGATTCTAGGATCTAGCCCTCCTGAATCCGGAGAGGGATCTCTCCAATATGTACAAAGATGGATATTGTCTTTGAAAAGCTTAAGGTAATGATATTAGGCTAGTTATGAAGGCCAAGGGTTTTGTTTTTTTTTGGATGGTTGAGCATGAAATGTTACTTGAGGGGAAAGTCCTAAGTGTAAAAAGTTTCAAAAGTGAGAAGTTGCAAGCAAATAGAACAGTTTTGGCAGATAGATAGATATAACACTGGTTTTTAGTCCATTGGGCTATGGAGTCATATCTGGGCTTTAATTGAGCAACAACATCAAGAGTGATCCAAGGGGCAAGTCATCTATACCACAATATTGTTGAGTTTTAAATGATGGAATGAAACAATAAAGTGTTGGAGGGATGGAAACTGATAATAATTTCTCAGAGGATTTATAGCCAGTCCAAACAAGAAAAGCCTCTTAAGTAACTGTTTAAAACCAACCAAGGACAGGGCTAACCATAGACTTCTTGGGCAAGTTCTTATTAAAGCAGCTTAATTGACAAACAATCCAATGATCCACATAATCACCTTCAGAAAGTATGAAAACATATAAGAGAAACGAAGTGTAACTTAAGATCAGATAAAGTACTTTTAAACCTAGTCTGCTTTCAGTCAACACCAAGGGAAATTTTCAGAATCTGCCTTTGGAGAAAAGGATCTAGGAATCAGGGCAAACCATATCTTCTCTAGTCTAAATTTAATAGCAAATAATGGAAATCACATTCAAGAACAGTGTTTAAGCAAGCAGAAGGACGAGGGAACGCCAACATTCCTAACTGTTTAAACTGTATTAAATCATTCTTGAATAAACAAACTTGAGGAAAACATTAAGATAAATATTTCTCAGCCAGAGAAGGTTACTGATATACAGTAGATCCTAACCCTGTTTAAACTGTTCTTTACAGAGGAATATGAACAATATGGCATACATAGAAGGAAAAAAATTTAACAAAGAAAGAAGCACTTCACCGGTGATATAGACCAGGATCCCAAGAAACAACTTTTATATTGATGTCAAACCAGTTACAATCTTTAGGTCCAATGTTTCAGTTCAGCAATCATCTTCACTATTCAGCCTAACTACTCTATCACAAACAGAGCTTCAAGGGCCAGTGAACACTATGTACAAATATAAGTCTCTAGCTCAAGTGTATTTCAAAGTTCTGCAACCAACAATTTCTCATCTTCTTCTGAGGTATTTATAGAAGAATGAGAAGGTGATCTGAGAAAATATCTCTCAGGATAATTAATACAGGTTCAAGACTTCTCGGCCTTTTGAGGGGCTCGAGGGAGAAATTTACAGGTGGATCACTATATTAACTTTTTTACAATAAATATCAAAGCTCAAAGTGAATCTCATTTTGACTTTATGTCTTCACGCCTATGAGCAACTGGCTGCGCCGGAGGCAAGAATATCGATTTTATTCAATAACCGCGGGCCTCGTTTGGTCGTCGTAGACAATGTGCAGCCCGGTGGTAGCCGAGGAATCAATTGCCTCTATGGGTGGTGGAGGTTTTCCGTTCGATAAAACACTTAAGGTTTTCTTTTCCACCAACAGATTGTGATTATTTTTATAACCTATTTTTAGCCGTAATCCTTACAAAAATCGTCTTCAATCTTTATCCAATGCTTTTATTTTCAAAAAATATACTTTTGAATCGTTTTCCCGACTAAAACAGCAGTTCTGTCGACAGTTGGGTCATTTATATCTTAGAGAAGGACAATGCTCATGAAAAATTGAGCAAATCATTTGATAAAGATCCTGAATTGTCTTTTAGATAGCTCTTTACGCACAAGAACCGTTCTTCCCAACCCTCGGCTTTCCTTCATTCTATAATGGAGAACCATTAAAACACCTGCAAAACACAAAAACAGTTAATAAATCCTGCGGGAATAGGTTTAAACTGCTTCGGGTGGCGGGGGAGGAGCGTAGCCGTCGGATAAAAATATCTAACGGTGTAGATCGGCGCAGAACAGGTAAAGGAGAGCGGGGAGAAGAAATAAGGCGGGGTGGTTTTGGACTGTCCGATCTGGACACGTGGACGGTCCAGATCTAATCGGAGGAGCGCAATCGGGGGTAAAACAAAAATGCATGCGATTGAAACACTGCGATGCGATTTTGCGCGGACCGTTGGATTTGGCATACGATCAATGGTGGAGATGAGCCGGGGAAAAACCCTTGTATATTTTTATGAAACCCAAACTTTTGGAATAATCAAAGGTTTTTATGGATTGGGGGCGGAAAAATATATAGTATAAAGCGGATGTAAGCGCCCGACCGGCGGGGCCTTCGGATATATGGAATGAAATTGCTCCGGGTTTAGGCATAACATCTAATCGCAGTTTCTGGAGTATGGCTAAGACTTAACATTTGATTCTTTCCGATGTGACGTTTTAACCTAAAGGGCAAATGGCTCCGCATCCAAATCGGTAAGGGTGTAGCGTTTTTTGTTTAGGATTGCCCAAAGGGGCTTAAATCCATAGTCATAATACTTATATTTTATAATTTTTCATAATTTTCAATGGAATTGATAAGCCTTTTGATATAAAAAAATGGGTTTTTAACTAGGAGTGATTTTCATAAATGGAAGAAGAGGATTTACGAAATATGAAGAAGTGTTTGTGGAGTAACAAAGGGATGCATGAAGTTACCATATGTGAAAATGAAGGTTCTTTTGGGTAGCCCTTCACGTAAATCAACAGAATTAAGAGGAACAAAGGAATAGGTGATTTTTATTTATAAGACAGGCCTACAAGGAGTCTTCAAGAGCCAACAATTTTTAGTGATAAAATCTGTTCCTTGGAGGCTCAAAAAGATTTAGCCACCTTTTGGTATAACAAAATATTACAGGTGGCTAACACTACCTATAGCAATTTAGTCCGTAGAAAGTTACACAACTAATTTTAGAGAAAGCACAACATAGTTGGACAAAGCAATAAAGGCCGGGGAAAAAGGAAATTTGAAGGTCTTCTAGGTCTCCAAATGCTAATATGAAAGTTACTATGGATAACCCTAGATTTTTGATACATAATAGGATGTTCAAGCACTCAAAAATGTTCCTCCTAGCCCTCCAAAACTTCATTCTCCCAAGAGTACCTTGAAAGGGCAGGTGGCCTCCTACTGTAGGCAGTGCTGTCATTTTGGGTAGTTTTTGGGCATTTTAATCTTCCACCAGCTATGATTTTGACATGGGACCCCATTTACTGAATAGGATTGAAGTGGCAAACATGAAAAGGAATCCAATGCAGAGAATTCACTATTTTACCTTCCTAAAAAAAAAAAGTCATAACGGCTCAGCCGTGCTTTTGGTAGTGTGACTGGTTTTCAAAATTGCCAATTTTGACAAAAAACTCATAAAAACCAAAATTTGCTCCAAAAGTCTTCAAAATTGGTCTAGAGATGGATGAAAAGGTATGTTATTCTACTAAGGAAGCATCACCAAGTAGCTCCAAGTTACCCTTCTCCTTTTGACTAATTAGGGTTTCCTTCAATTTTTCTTACAATTGTTTGATTTTGACTTTGTAAATATGATTCCTTCTATAGTAGTGGTCATCCATGTGTTTTTGTAACTTGTTTTCTCTGTTGGCCTTTCCAAGGAACTTATCAAAGTGAATTTTAACTTTATCAAGCCAAAAATCCCTATTTTCATTGATTTATATGGCTATCCTTTCTTCAAATGTCAACTCTTCATGTAGTGGATTTTTCTCTCTTTCCTTATGAAGTGCCCTTCGAAGACCCATGGTCCTCGGCCTTTTGCTTGTCGCCTGATTTTCATGTTTATATAAATATTCATTGTCAACCACTTCTTTTCCTTTCACATCTTGCACATTGGCTTGAAATCAATTCTTCTCTAAAGACAACTTCTTTAACTTCAACTGATTGTTCTCTTTCTCTAAGAAGGGAATTATTAAATTAGCCCTTGAAAAATTTTCCTTGAGTTCTTTGATATGAGAATATTTCTCCTTGATGATCTGCTCTAGGTTTTCATTCTCTTCACTGGCCTCCAAGTCTACTATGTCAATGTCATGATGGATGAGCTCCTCATAATGCAAAGATGTCTCATGCTCTAATGGTAAACACTACTCTGCTGATGTGGGCCTGGCCCCTTCCTCAATCTGAGGAGGAAACACAAGCCTTTTAACTCTCTATTATTTCTGAGTGAGCTCAATATTCCTCCTCACTAAAAATATGCTAGGTGAGCCAATATCCACATATCTATATGGTGTTGATGGTGTTGATGGTGAACTAGGGCTAGTAGGTTGGCTACAAGAAGGCAAAAATAAATCTACTTGCATGAAGGTTTCCCAAGAGATGATCTTGTTTTGAAGCTAGTGTAAAGTAATGATTTTGATCAGAGCATGGTGGAAGAGGCTTCCTTCAAGAATACTCTACTTATGTTGAAATTTTTCTGCCATCTTTGCCAAACTTCTGTAGAGCTAATAGGGAAAATTGAGTGGCTTTACCCTTGTGAAATGTATGAGAAGTCTAATATGATACCCATATAGTCTAGAAAATCTTCCCTCACAAGTGAAGTAATTCATGATGATATTCATTAGTGTTGTATACTTCTCAAGGAGGTGCCCAACAAGAAAAATATTCTTCATGTGTTGTTGATAATGTCTTATGAGGTAGGGCTTGTATTTTTGAATTTCCAGGTCTTGGTTTTTGAACCATTTCTCGCAATGATTGGGTATCCCTATGGCCTCTTCTACAACATCAGTTGATATAGTGAATGTAACCCATGCAATCATTGCCTTGTACTTTTTGAGCTGAGTGGCAAACAATTTAGTCATTGTGGCATGGTATTTGACTTTCTCAACTTGTTCACAAAAAGGAAGACTCCCTACCCTTTAAAAAAATTGCTTGGATAATGGTGAATACATCACTTCATGAGTGGTTAAGGGCTCATATCTCAACAACTGGTGTCCCTTATTATAAGGCCTCTTCTCCTCCATTTGATTTTTTGTAAGGGGAAAACCCCTAATGGGACAAAACAGGGGAAGGGAGTGAAGGGATAGGATGAAGGGGCTAGGTAAGGGAGAACGGAGTAGGAAAATTTAGGGTGTGGACAGGGGTCTTAGGAAACTTTAGGAAGTGGAATGGAGTGAAATGGGTATGGTAATTTATCTAGGGAATTTTTACACAGTCTTAGCTAGTAAAACTGCCAAAAATGCAACATTAGGCTAGGTTTTAGGGTTTGAGGCTTAGGAAATGGGAATGAAGGGCTGTAAAGGCTATGGGTGATGGTTTTTAATGTGAGGTAGGGTAAAAATTCTAGGGGAGAGTATGTTTATATTGCCATTTTGAAAATATTGGTCAGCCACTAAAACACAACATAGGGACCAATGGAGGGTTTACACTCTAACATAATGAAATTGAGCTGCAAGGAGGGGTTACTGAGGTGTAACTTACTTGTTCAATGATGCTATATAAATTTATAGCCTTAAAAACCCTTTAGATAATTTTTTGATTCCTTTGAGATATAAAACACAGTGTGTAGAAGAAAGCACAATGTGTAGCCCAAAAAACGTAGCGTGGCAGCTTTGGCATCAATTTTTGGATTGTCTTTAACTTGAATTTGATGAGATTTCCTTGGTAGGTGAGAGAGAACTATTATTCAATGAGGTGAATGAGGAAATGAGCTTGAATTTGTCTTTTATATCTTTTGATAGTCACTTTTCTTTATAGTAGTGGGATGGCCCACTACATGTCTTTTCATTTTTCTTTGAAAACTTGTAGCCTTGAAAATTTCCTATGCAGCTTTGGAATTTGAAACTTATTACATAATATGAAACATAAATTAAATTTTCAAACCAAAATTCATTGAAAAAATTTACCTATTACCACTCCTCCTTTGCCAAATTTATGCATGAAATGACAAATTTTGGATGACTGAAACCCTAATAACCTATTGAAATGATAAAAAATTGACTTTGAGAACCTAACAAGACATGGTAAGAGAATATTTAACTGTTGGTGACAAGCTGAACAAACTGAAACTAACATTAGCTCCATCTGGTGATGGAAACTCATTGGAGGTGTCAAGAACATCGTAGATCAACTAGCCTAACCATTGGGCATGGAGTGAAAATCAAGATATGAGACTTAATAATGAAAACTGACTCGAAAATGAACTGAATTTTACTCTTACTGAACTTAGAAATCAACAGAAAATCAAGGGAACTTTATGGCCTTCACTTCGGGCTCCAAGCTCCGATGACTCTCCTTCACACTTTGGTGGAAAAAATAAACTGATATGTACAATGAGATTAAGAAACTTCATAAATGTGCTCAGAAAAGGTAGTTCTTGATAAGATACCATTGATTGGTCCTCCTATTCAATCTTCTCCATTCATTTCCTCTAATATATAAGCATGTTGTCCTCTTGAAGCTGAAATTTTATATGGTCCCTTCCATAAGTTCTCAAATTTACCATGTTTCCCTTTCTCTTCATTTCTAGCATCCCAACGGAGGACCACATCACCAATTTTTAAATCACCTACCTTTGTCTTGTAGTCATATACCTTCTTAATTCTCTCTTGAAGCTTAGAGGTGTTTTGAAGCATCTCATCCCTAGTTTGTTGGAGATGAATCATTTTACTGATCTGGTGTTGCACATCATTCATTTCACTACCTGCTTCCTCTAATAGTTTCATAATTGGGATAGCAAGTGATGTATTGAAAAATGTGTTGACTCCATATACCAATTGGAAAGGAGACATACCTATTGAATTTTTTGTATTTACTTTGTCCGCCCACAAGGCATTGATAAGTTTCTTATGCCATTTTTTCTTGTTCACTTCCAACGTCTTCTTTATAATGTTGACTAAAGATTTGTTTAAAGATTCAACCAATCCATTTCCTTGTGGATTATATGTGGCCAAGTGAACCAATTTGATGTTGTAGTTATCACAAAACGCAATCATTTTCTTGGACTTGAATGAAGTTGCATTATCTGTAATCATTTTCTAGGGACAGCCAAATCGAGACAAAATATTAGTTTCCAAAAACTGAATAATGACTAAATCAGTAGCTTTCCTCCTTGGGATTGCTTCAATCCATTTAGTGACGTAGTCGGTAGCTGTCAATTTCCACTTATGTTGCGCCGAATAAAGAGGGTGGATTTATCCAATGAAATCAAGGCCCCATCGTTGGAATGGCACTTGCACGGATATGGGCTGCAAAGGCAGTGGGAGAAACTTCCTTTTACCTTGAAATATTTGGCATTCGTGACAACTCATCATGGTTTTATACAAATTAGAAAAAAGAGTAGGACAATAATAACTAGCCCTCAACACTTTCACACTTGCATGGATATGGGCTATAAAGGTAGGGGGAGCAACTTCCTTTTACCTTGAAATATTTGGCATTCGTGACAACTCATCACGGTTTTATACAAATTAGCAAAAAGTGTAGGCCAATAATAACCAACCATCAACACTTTATTAGTCATAGTTTTCCAAAACAAATGACCTCCAGAATATCCTTTGTGGAAATCACTCATTACCTCCTTGGCTTCACTTTCTACCAGAAAATTTAGTAAGACACCTCCCAGGTCTTTCCAATAAAGAGTGTTGTCTAAAATGCAGTACATGGAAGATTTTAAATTTATTGATCTACCCTTGCCTTTAGACATATCTGGTGGATGATAAAGATTCTAATGAACATAAATGATTTCGGCATACCAAAGATATGAGAGAAAAATTTATGATACTTGTATGAGTGAGTCATCATCTTCTCCTTTAGGAAAAACTAAAATCAAATTGATGTCAAGTACATGTAAATTGGATTCGGCCATCAACTTGACCAAACCCTGTCCCTTAATTAGCTTTATAGGCTTGATATCGAGATCATACTCTAGCATAGCTGCTATCCACTTTCCTCTTCTACCTTATGGATCAGTTTTCATGAGGAAATCCTTCACTTCTGCATTTGGAACATAGGCTAGAATGTGTGAGTGAAGGATATACACTTGAAAGACCTTCAATGCCTTTACTAGGGCCAATGCTTGCTTCTCAATGATGTTATATCTAATGGAAAAATATCTAATTTTACAACAAAAGAAAACAATGGGTTGCTCTGTCTTATCGTTCTTTTACATCAAAACAACAACCAAAGTTTGTTTGGAGGAAAATTAAAATATGATGAAATCAATGGTATAGTTGGGGTTGATCAAAATAGGATTTGTTTTCAGAGAAAACCTAACTGAATTAAATGAATTTTTAGCATCCTCCGACCACCTTACCGCGTTGTCCTTTTTTAGAATATTGGTCATCTCTCTAACATGCTCGATGAGGTTTGGGATAAATCTTCTCAAAAAATTCATCTTGCCATTAATGGCTTGGATCTCCTTCTTGTTGCATGGAAAATCTATTTCCTGAATGGTTTCGATTCAATATGGATCAATATGGATACCATATTTGGAGATGATATGGCCAAGAACCTTGCCTTCCTCCATGGCAAAAAGACTCTTTTTTGGGATTGAGTGAAATCCCAAAATTTCTGCACTTCTAAAATACAACTCTCAAATGATATAAATGCTCATCATCAGAATGGGAGAATATAGTCAAATCATCAAGGTATAGTATTAGAAAAACATCTTTTTCATTTGCGAAAGCGATGTCCATCGCCCATTGAAAAGTTGCTCCTACATTCTTGAGCCCAAATGGCATTTTGGTATACTTGAATGTGCCCAAGGTGTCGTGAAATCAGTTTTGTCTCGGTCATCCTTATTCACCAGTATTTGATTATATCCTGAATATCCATCAAGAAGGGACATTCGAGAGGACCCAGCCAATATCTACAGGATATGTTCCATCTTAGCAAGGGGATAGTTATCCTTTAAGGACACCTTATTCAAGTTTTTGAAATCAATACAAAGACAGATCTGTCCCATTTTCTTTCTCACTGGAACAAGATTTGACATGAATTCTAAAAATATAATGGGAACTATGATACCAACTTTAAAGAGTCTATTTACCTCTTTCTCTATTAATAAAAAAAATCTCGGATTAATTCTTCTCAATTTTTTTTGGAAGGGCGTTTGATCAGGCTTTACCGAAATTGTATGTTGGATGATATTTCTGTCATATACTTTCAGATTTGCATAGTCCCAAGAAAATACATCAAGAAATTTAGATAACAACGTTGTGTATTTATCTCTCATCTCTTGAGATAAGGACTTGGACATATTGACCATTTTGGGATTTTCTGTTGTTCCAATATTTACATCTTCAACACCCTTCTGGGTAGAAACCATGGTTGGCTTTCTGGAAACAACATATTGATCGAACAACTCTTCCAAAGGTACAAGACCCCTTGGAATGTTATTATATTTGAGATGTATCACATCAAATTGAGTATCCTCGATCACTTGATCATATTTATCATATAATTCATCAATATAAGAATTTTTAAGCTCACCTTCCATCTGTAGAAAATTATTCACCTATCTGTCATCCTAGAACACTTTCAAATACCTCAAGTTGTCAGAGACAGTTGGTCAGTGTTTGAAATGAATTTCAAAATTCCTTTTAGAGAATATTGTAATTTTAAAGTTACTTCCCGTTGTGGCAAGTGAATCTTTCATAAGATTCTGTCTTCTTGGAATGACTGACAATGTATATTCCAGAAACATTTTGAGTTCAATGTAAAGTACAAAATTTCGATATGATCTTATCCTTGTATGATTTTCCTTGTATTCTCCTTTTACCTGTTTGATTACAAGCTTGGAGTCGCCACAAACAGTGATTCTCTTTGCACCTAACTTTTTCAGAATTTTGAGGCCAGTGATCAATGCCTCGTACTAACCTTCATTATTGGAGCAATCGAAAGATAAATTATAGTAACACAATATCACACTTTTTGGAAGTTTTCTTGATTGATTATTTGGACTATGGATACAGATTCCAATTCCTACCCCATATTTTCCTAAGGCACCGTCGAAATCGATGGTCCAAAGACCATTCTCATCATTAGGAAGTTGGAATTTTGTAATCTGATTTGTATCTTCTTTTTGGGCCACTCTTTCAACATGTTCATTTCCTTTTTCTTATTTTTCTGATATCTGCTCTAAAGTAATAATATTATTGCCTTGTCCTTCATCCAAAACTGCTTGGACACTATTTGAAATTTCCGGAATTTCTTCAACTTCTATAATCTGACTATCTAAATCATCAAAACTAATATCAATAAACAAAATAGAGGACTCAAGATGATATAAATCTTAATTTTTATTTTTGTTGTGCTAATTTCATCTTCAAAATTATAAATAATTTGTTGATCACTTGCTTCACGTGCATAGCTTTCCTTGGTGTTTGTGAGTGTTAAAACAGGTAAATTTATCAAGTCTTTATGTTAAATTTAAGAGCACAAAACACTAAAAATAGATGTTGAACAAAAACCATAACATGTACAAAAAACCATCACATTGATCCATTAAAACAATGTTTTGATGAAGGAGTTCACCCCTCTTGGGATACATCTCCCTGGTCCAACTTCCATGGATTGGGCCTTTGTATTAGCTTAAATGTGAAAAATGTGTTGTTTACATTCAAATACTTCTCCTAAAACATGCTTCAATGTGTTCAAAATGTTCAATCATTCATAATAGACTCTTCTTGCTCCCAATTTGGTCGAATTTTACAAAATTTATGACAAAAAAAGTTTGGCTTAGGAAATCTCCACTAAATCTGGAGATAACTCCAGTTAGTCCAAATAAATCTAGGATTGGCGCCAAATTTGGATGATCGTCGAATTTTCCACCAAACTAAACTACATTTTAATTAATGATAGACAAGATTGACTATGGATAAGTATGGATATCGCTATAAACGTGTTTTAATATAATCCCACATTATCATATGTGATTATCTCAATAAGAATGGTTTAGGGGTATCAAACCCACAATTTAACATTAATCTTCATGCTTAACCATAAGCGCTCCACCGTGGTCATAGTGGAAGGTCATGTGGGAAGGGGGTTGGCCCATGGGTTGGCCCCCTCCATTCCCCCATCGGATGAACTATTTGAAATAAAATATAAACTTCATACATGTATTGTTAAGTCTTGAAGCGATGGTGTATTGGTTATGTGAACGCATTGTATGGGGGAGTTCGTGGGGTGAGCCCCGATCTCCGCCCAACCTGTGTGTTAAAAAAGTTCCACCATATATTACAATGATATTAAACCTTCAAACTTTGGAATTTGAAACTTATTACATAATATGAAACATAAATTACATTTTTAAACCAAACTTCATTGAAAACATTTACCTATTACCACTCCTCCTTTGCTGGATTTATGCATGGAATGACAGATTTTGGATGACTGAAACCCTAATGACCTAATGGAGACACTGAAATGAATGAAATAATGACGATGTTTAATGAAGTGATTATGATGATATTTTATTTGATGGTATACTATAACTTAATGATGACAATTATTGACATGTAATTTTTTTTTAAAGGAGTGGTGATAGCCCTAGACACACTAGCCAGTGACCAAATTTTTATTTCAAGGCCTAATGAAATAACACAATTTTGACTTTGAGAACCTAACAAGACATGGTAAGAGCATATTTGATCACTGGTAACAAGCTTAACATACTGACACTAACATTGGCTCCAACTGGGGATGGCAGCTCCTTGGAGGTGTCGAGAACACCGTAGAACAAGTATCCTAACCATTGGACATGGAGTCAACATCAAAAGATGAGAATTAATGATGAAAACTAACTCAAAATAGAACTGAATTTGACTCTTACTGAACTTAGAAATCAACATCAAATCAAGGGAGATTTATGGCCTTAACTTCGAGCTCCAATCTCCGATGATTCTCCTTCACACTTTGGAAAAAAAAATAAACTGATATGTATAATGAGTTTAAAAAACTTAAAAAATATGCTAAAAAAAGGTAGTGCTTGAGAAGCCTACCATTGTCTGGTCCTCCTATGAAATATTCTCCATTCATTTCCTCCAATAGATAAGCATGTTGTCTTCTCGAAACTAAAATTTTTTATGGTCCCTTCTGTCAATTCTCAAATTTACCATGCTTCCCTTTCTCTTCATTGCTAGCATCCCAACGGAGGACCACATTACCAATTTTGAAATCATTTGCCTTTGTCTTATAGAAATATACCTTCTTCATTCTCTCTTGAAGCTTAGAGGTGTTTTGAAACAACTCATCCCTAGTGTGATGTAGATGAATCATTTGATTGATCTGGCGATGCGCATCATTCATTTCACTACCTGCTTCCTGTAATAGTTTCATAACTAGGACAACAAGTGTTGCACGGAAAACTATATCGACTCCATATACCAATTGGAAAGGAGACATACCTATTAAATCCTTGCTACTCACTTTATCCACCCAAAAGGAATTGATAATTTTCTTATACCAGTTTTTATTGTTCGAATCTAACATCTTCTTTATAATATTGACCAAATATTTGTTTGAAGATTTGACCAATCCATTGCCTCGAGTATAATATGCAGTCGAGTGACCCAATTTGATGTTGTAGTTCTCAAAAAAATCAACCATTTTCTTGGACTTGAATGCAACCGCATTATCTGTAATTATTTTTTGGGGACAACCAAATTGAGACAAAATATTAGTTTCCTAAAAATGAATAATGACTAAATCAGTAGCTTGCCTCGTTGGGATTGCTTCAATCCATTTAGTGAAGTAGTCGATGGCTGTCAAGTTCCACTTATGTTGGGAAAAATATACAGGGTGTATTTATTCAATGAAATCAAGGGCCCATTGCTGAAATGACGCTTGCACGGATATGGGATGCAAAGGTAGTAGGAACAACCTCCTTTTACCTTGAAATATTTTCATTCATGACAGCTCATCAGGGTTTTATATAAATAAGAAAAAGGAGTAGGCCAATAATAACCATCCCTCAACACTTTATTAGCCATAGTTTTCAAAAACAAATGAGCTGCATAATCTCCTTTATGGAAATCACTCATTAACTCCTTGGCTTCACTTTGTACCAGAAAATTTAGCAAGACACCTCCCGTGTCTTTTCAATACAGAGAAATGTCTAAAATCTAGTACTTGGAAGCTTTTAAATTTAATGGTATACCATTTATTTTAGACATGTCTGGTGGATGATTAAGATGCTAAAGGACATAAATGATGTCGACATACCAAGGAGATGAGAGATAATTTTCAAATACCTGTATGAGTGAGTCATCATCTTCTCCTTCAGATAAAACAGAAATCAAATTGATGTCAAGCACATGTAAATTGGATTTATCCATCAACTTGGAAAATCCCTATCCCTTGATCAGATTTTTAGGCTTCATTTAAAGATCATACTCTAGCACAAATGCTATCCACTTTCCTCTTCTTCATTCCAGATCATTTTGCATCAGGACATCCTTCATTGTTGCAATTGAAACATAGGCTAGAATGTGTTAGTGAAGGATATACACTCGAAAGTCCTTTAATGCCTTTACTAGGGAGAATTCTTGCTTCTCAATGATGTTATGTATAAGGGAAACATATCTAATGGTACGATTGAATAAAGAAATCGGTTGCTCTATCTTATCCCTCTTTTGCATCAAAACAACGACCAAACTATGTTAAGAGGAAAATGAAAAGATGATGAACTCAATGGTATAGTGGGGGTTTATCAAAATAGGAGTTGTTGTCAAAGAAACAATAACTGAATTAAATGAATTTTTAGAATCCTCTGACCACCTTACCTCATTGTCCATTTTAAGCATATTGGTCATCTCTCGAAGATGCTCGACGAGGTTTGGGATAAATCTTCTCAAGAAATTAATCTTACCATTAAAGGCTTGGATCTCCTTCTTGTTGCATGGAAAATCTATTTGTTGAATGGTTTCGATCTAGGAGGTATCAATATAAATACCATATTTGGAGATGATATGGCCAAGAAGCTTGCCCTCCCCCATAGAAAAAATTCTCTTTTTGGGATTGAGTGAAATCCCAAAATTTCTGCACTTCCGAAATGAAACTCTCAAATGATATAAATGGTCATCATCAGAATGGGAGAAAATATTAAAATAATCAAGGTACACTAGTATAGAAACATCTTTTTCATTTGAGAAAGCAATTTCCATCTCCCGCTGAAAAGTGGCTCCTGCATTCTTGAGCCCAAATGGAATTTTGGCATACTTGAGTGTGCCCCAAGGTGTCGTGAAAGCAGTTTTGTCTTGGTCATCCTTATGCACCAAGATCTGATTATATCCTGAATATACATCAAGAAGCGACATTCGAGAGGACTCACCCACTCTCTAAAGGATGTGCTCCATCCTAGGAAGCCGATAGTTATATTTTAAGGACACCTTATTCAAGTTTCTGAAATCAATACAAAGTAAAATCTATCTCGTTTTCTTTCTCACTGGAACATGATTTGACATCCATTCTAAAAATATAATGGGAACAATAATACCAGCTTTAAAGAGTCAGTTTACCTCTTTCTCTATTGACAGTAACAATCTTGGATTATAATTATTCTCAATTTTTGTCAGAAGGGATTTTCATCAAGCTTGATTGGAATTGTATGTTGGATGATATTCCTATCATATACTTTCCGATATGCATAGTCCCAAGAAAATACATCAAAAAATTTAGATAACAAGGTTTTGTATTTATCTCTTATCTCTAGAGATAACGACTTTGACAATTTGACCATTTTGGGATTGTCTGTTGTTCTAATATTCACATCTTCGACACCTTTCTCGGTAGGAACCATGGTCGGCTTTCTGGAAACAACATCTTGATCGAAAAACTCTTCCAAAGTTACAAGACCCCTTGGAATGTTATTATCTTTAAGCTGTAACACATCAACTTGAGTAACCTCGGTCACTTAATCATCTTTATCATATACTTCATCAATATAAGAATTTTCAAACTCACCTTCCATCTACAGAAAAATATTCACATGTTGGTCATCCTAGAGCACTTGTCAATACCTCCAGTTGTTAGGGGTATTTTATTGGCGTTTGACATGAATTTCAAAATTCCTATTAGAGAATATTGGAATTTCAAAGTTATATTACGATGTGGCAAGTGAATCTTTCATAAGATTTTGAATTTTTGGAATCACCGAAAATGTATATTGAAGAAACATTTTGAGAATGTCAAGTAGCACATTTCGATATGCTGTCATCCTTGGATGCTTTTCTTGGTATTCCCCTTTTACCTCTTTGACTACAAGCTCAGAGTCTCCATAAACAATGATTCTCTTTCCACCTAACTTTTTCATAATTTTGAGGTCGGTGATGAATGCCTCGTACTGAGCTTCATTAATTGATCGTTCAAAAGTTAAATTATAGGAACACAATGTCACACTTTTTGGAATTTTTCATAATTGATTCTTTGGACTATGGATCCATATTCTGATGCCTGCCCCATCTTTTCCTAAGGCACTTGTTGTGTACCAAATTGGGCCATATTTCTGTCCATTTATATTATCCTTTTTGACCTTTTTGTACTCATTTACCTATGCTGTTATGCTAAACATACAAGGTAAATACGCCTGACTTGTCCAATTGGAATATTTTAATTAATGAAGTAAATTCATGGAGTCTTATCTATTCGTGGTACTAAAACATATGTTTTACTACAGCTTGGAGAACATGAACCCTCACTTCAGAATCTCACAACAGATCTGGTAACAGCCAGCCATAAGGAGGCTATTTAGTTGGATTCATGATTCCCTGGAACTATTCTTGGACCTTTTCGCTATCTCGAACATTTGGTGATGGTGCGGTTCCAACTAATGTACATTCTGAATATGCGGTTACCATGTTTCAGGGAGATCTGTTAATCTCCCTCGCTGTGTATAAAATGTAGATTGTTCCTGTGAATGGGGGTTCTCGCATTGCTATTGTAATCACCTGTTACAGATTAATAAAATAACATCTATTTTGTTGCTCCAATCTTCTCTGTGACTAACGAAGCCCTGATTAGAGAGTTGGGCCTGCTCTTCTGATCAGGTGCTGCATCTTTGTGCATGTGTCATTTAATAGTTTATGCTTGTTGTTGCGGTTCTTTCCTGTTTATGATTATTTCTAAAGTTCTATAGTTAGTTCAATCTTACAACCATGTTTTGAATCTTAAACCAGGAACCCTTGGTCGGAACGGATTATGCGTTTGCCCCTGCATATACCTTGCACGTTGCCTTGAAAGGATATGCACATGGATTGATAAATTAATGTCATAATAGGGTGAATAAATCGTTCATACCTGGACACCAACATTTTGGCATCGTTTCCGGGGAGGCTAAAAAGGTGCAAACAACAATTCGGACCAACCAGAGGGTCAATCTCTCATCCTGGGGAGAGAACGAGTTTTCTCACTCTGCTTCAGGTCCTGAGCGTAGGTATTCTTTTTGCTTGTTTATTTTTTCTTTTCTGTTTTATTTTGGGCCATTCTCTTGTCCTGGGGAGGGAGGAGTCTTTTGACGCCCTGCTCCAGGTCCTGAGTAAGATTTACTTCCTTTTAACGCTTGTGTGTTTCCTTTTTGGGAAAACCCTATCTTTACCCTGGGGAGGGAGGAGTCTTTTGACGCCTTGCTTCAGATCTAGAAGTATTAGGGCTTCCCGTGGCATGTGTATGTTTATGGGTCTTGTCCCAGGGAGGGAGGATTCCTTTGACACCTTTCTCTAGGCCTAAAACCCTAGATTTTTGTTTTGTTAGTTGCCTTTCTTTTTGTGAGTTCTTTCATCTTGGGGAAGGAATGGTCCTTTGACACCTTAATCAAATATTGAAGCATTATAGGTTCATACCAAGACCCTCCATCATACCAAATTTTGTATGAACAAAAAATCAAATAAGAGGGGTAGAGGGAGAGCCCCAAAGAGGGGAGGAACAGATCTGGGAAGAAAAACCTATATCCAATATATCATAGCAAAGGCTGAATCAGAAGCATCCTCTCGTGTAGCTACGAGACCAGGGGAAAGTAGAGTGAAGTCCGAGGGATAGTCAGTGGAGCAACCAATGCTGGCTACAACATTCTTTGGTGATTTGACACAACAGGTCCCTCTAGCAGTGGAAGAAATATCTAGTAGTAGACCTAATCCAGAGAATCTTGCACTGGTGATAACAGAGGAAGAAATTGCAAGTAGAACATCGATAGGGTCGGACTGCTTTAGTAAGGGAAAGGAAGTTATAGCCGAGGCGTCAAGCCATCAAGCCTCGGGAGAAGGAAACGAGTAAAAACTTGCATTGCCAAGAGACCAGGGAAGTGCTAATAAAGAAACTCGAGTTCCAGTAGTAAAGAATCCTCAGCCACCCTCCATAGAGCCTGTTGAAATCCCCAACGAGTATTGGAAGATATTTATGGCTCCCACAACCTCCACCATCGATTTTCCGATCGGGGATCTAGGAGCTGGTGCACCTACAAAGCCTATTCCATTGGCAGCTTTACCAAACTTTCATGGGCTCGTTTCAGAAGACCCCGACACATTTCTATTCGAGTTTGACATAGTGTGTCGGGGGTATGAATACACAAGAGATGCCCAAAAGTTAAAAAATTTCCCTTCTACACTAAAGGGAACGACTCTGCGATGGTTCATGGGCCTTGGAGGAAAATCCATTTCCACATGGGATGATATGCAAACATCTTTTATAGAGAAATACCAGGATTACTGTAAATCCCGGAACATCAAGGAGGAACTCTTCAAGCTCACACAGAAAGAAGATGAAAGCCTGGAAGATTGTGTGGAAAGTTTCAAGTACACCTTAAAAAGGTCAGGTCATTCTACCCTGGATAAGGAAATTTTAAAGATTATCCTCCTTTGATCCTTTCGAGAGGACTCGATAGAACTATTGAAAATTGTGGTAAAGGGAGACATTTGAAGATATTTTTACTTTATGTATTTAGTGCTCGAGGGGGCTTGCAAGGAATAAGCTTGGGATCTGATCAGCAAAGGGATCTGGCGGGGGTGTTACAAAAGCAGAAATCAGAAACCTGCTAGACAACTTGAGGAAAGATATCCTCAGCACCCTGTTAGCACAAATGGACACTCTGTAAGTAAAACAGAAGCAGTTGTAACTAGACAGGACCATGTAAATATTTTTTCCGAAGTGCAGGAAGAAGCACCCAGAAAGGGAATGCTCACTAAATTCCGTTGAGGAATGTGCGATCTGTGAGCTCAATCATGCGACAAGCTCATGCCCTTCCTTGCCAGGCCTAAAATAGTATTTCAAGGAATGGGGGAGGACACAAAGCAACTGTACCTCATGGGATCTAGGAAGCCATGGTAGCCTCGACCACCGATGGGAAATCAAGGTATGTACCCAGATCCATCTCAGTATTTCAATAATTGTAATATGAATCCTCAGACCATGCCTTAACCCCCCATGTGGCCGCAATACCAGTATCCACCTTGGCAGCAGTGGAACCCTCAAGCCAGTACAAGCTCTTCATGGGCTCCAACTTGGCGAGGGTCCCCTCCTGGTCAGTTTCCTTAGTAGATGCCTCAGTAGATACCTCAGCAGCAACTCCAATTACCCTCCAATGTGCCTCCTGGTAACCAGCCTGCCCGTCCTCAGCTTCAAATGAAACCTAACCCTAATCCTAACAATAAGGGAGCTCATCAAGATGATGTTCTTAACCTGCCTTCATATAGTATCTCCACTGCAGAGTTGTATGAAATGAATATGCGATCAGGTCGGACAGTTAACGTCCAACCTCCTCCAGTTATCATTAAACAACTTGATAGTGAAGGTAAGGAGGCATAACTGATTATTAAAGACCGAAAACAAATTGATAGAAACTAGGAGCCTCCTGTTAAACAACATCAATCTGAACCACCTTACCTAGAGAGAATACTTATGAGTAAACCAAACCCTCAAGCTAAATTTGATTTATTAAGAGAATTGCAGAACTTATTTGTTAAAACTCCCTTGTTACAAGCTATGAAGGACGTGCCAATATATGCAAAGAATCTTAGGGAATATTGTTCAAAAAAACCTGCCAAGAAAACTAAAGATCCCCTCACTATACATGTTATGGGAAAATTATTGGACTTTATGATGGGAAAATCAATGCCGGTGAAATATGGAGATTTGGGGAACTCGATTTTGACAGTACATATTAATGGGGTAGGGATTCCGAATGTGTTGGTAGACCTGGGTGCGGCCATCAATGTCATCACCACTGAAACTATGCATGTGTTAGGTCTTCGCAATTTGAAGCATACACCTAAAGTATTGGAACTAGCAGATCGATCTACATTCAAACCTGTAGGGAAGTTGGAAGATGTGAAAATTTCAGTGGATTCATGGAATTACCCCATAGATATCCTGGTATTACATACACAATCTTCAGTGGGCGGTCATCCCTTGATTTTGGGTAGACCATGGCTGGCCACTGCAGACGCTTACATTGGGTATCGCTAAGGAAATATGGTTATTTCTAATGGACATAACACTAATAATTTAGTGCTATATCCACCGGTAGAACCAAATACACCCATAAAACTAGCAGGCAGCAAGAAAGTTGTATCTATGGTAGAGGCTGAAATGGAAGATGAAGAAGTGAGACCAGTCCTCACTATTTGATAGGCCCTTCAGTTGAAAATGGAATCGGAAGACGATGTAATCACTTCCTTCATGGATGATCCTTTTTCCATTTCAGAACCAAACCATCAGATCCTAGAATCTATCCTAAGATGTGAGACTCAGGAAACTATGGAAACAGCAGAAGGATTAGAGGAGCCACCTGCTGATACACCCCATGAAAGTGTTGAAGTGGAATTGGAACCCAGGAAAACTTTGAATATTAATCCAAACCTGTCAGAATCCGAGAAGAAGCAACTTGTAGACGTTCTGCAGAAACATAAAGAGGCCTTCGCCTGTGATTATGTAGATATGAAGGGGATCCCTGCCAACTTATGCACCCATCACATATATATAAAGGAAGATTGTCGTCCTATAAGACAACCTTAGAGGAGAATGAACCCTGCACTGAAAAATGTTGTGAAAGAAGAGCTTCAGAAATTACTGGATGTAGGTTTTATCTATCCTATCTCAGATAGCCAATGGGTCCCACTGTTAGTAATGGTCCCCAAGAAGAATGGCAAAGGGCAGATCTCCATATATTATCGAGAGTTAAATAAGGCGACGCAGAAAGACTATTTTCCCTTTCCATTTATTGATCAACTTTTAGACACATTAGCTGGAAAAAAAAAAAATCTTTTATGGATGGGTTTAGTGGATATAACCAGATCTAGATTGCTCCTGAGGACCAGGACAAGACCACTTTCACATGCCCCTGGGGAACATTTGCATACCGGGTCCTTCCTTTTGGCCTGTGTAATGATCCTACAACATTCCAGAGAGAAATTCTAGGAATCTTCTCTGACTTGATAGATGACAGTGTTGAAATATATATGGATGATTTTACTCCATATGGGGACTCATTTTTGGAGGGGTTGAAAATTTTTGAAAAATTTCTCGCAAGGTGTATAAAATCACGTGTCTCTCTGAGTACGGTAAAATTCCACATGATAATGGAAGAGGGAATCATTTTGGGACATTTTCTCTCAGCTGAAGGGATCAGGATGGAACCAGCAAAGATAAAGGTAATTATGCACTTCCCAAAACCTAAGACAGCCACACAGGCACGCAGTCTCATTGGTTGTGTTGGTTAGTATAGACTTTTTATAGAAAATTTTGCAAAAGTAGCACACCCACTGTTTGAATTACTAACAAAAGATTCAGAATTTTTGTGGTCAGATGACTGTGATGCAGCCTTTAAAAAAATTAATAATTAGTCTACAGTGCTCCGATCCTTAGAGGACCAAACTGGGCATTACCTTTCCACATTCATATGGATGCCTCTCAAACAACAATTGGTGCAGTATTGGGACAACAAGAGGATAAGGTACCTTACACAGTCTACTATTTTAGTAAAAATTTGGCTCCTTCTGAATTAAACTACACGGTGACTGAGAAAGAGTTCCTTGGTGTCATTTATGCCATCAATAAGTCTAGACACTACATTACCGGGTATCCTACTTTTGTGCATACTGATCATGCAGCCATCAGGTATCTAATGAACAAACCTGTTACCCCTGGTCATATTACAAGATGGTTGTTGCTACTACAGAAATTTGATATTACCATAGTAGATAAACCAGGGAAGGACAATGTGGTTGCAGATTTTTTATCTAGGATAGAACATGATGGTAAGGATACACCAATTGAAGATAACTTTCCAGATGAGCATCTTTTTGCAGTTTCTGCTAACACTCCATGGTATGTAGATATTGCTAATTATATTGCTACAGGTAAAGTTCCTCGTCATCTATCCTATAAGGAGCAAAGGAAGATCATTCACCAGAGTACCTGATATTCATGGATGGCAGGATATCTCTTCCATACAGGGGTTGATCAGCAGATTCGGTGTTGTGTGGTAGAAGATGATATTTTTGAGATATTAAAAGCTGCACACGATGGACCTTGCAAAGGAAATTTTGCAGATAAAAGAACGAGTCTTAAGGTGCTGCAAATGGGATATTAATAGCCCTCCATCTTTTGTGATGCTCGGGATTATGTTTGAAGGTGTGATAGCTGCCAACGGATGGGACAACCTGGGAAAGCAGATGAAATGCCTCTTCAGCCCCAGATAGTCCTTGAACCGTTTAAGAAATGGACCATTGACTTTGTCTAGCCCTTCAACCCACCTCATTAGAAATCTTACATCATGGTCTATAATGACTATGTAACTAAATGGGTGGAAGCTATAGCAGTCACGAGAGCAACATAGCAAGTAGTGGCAGATTTTCTTTTTGAAGAAATATTTACCTGGTACGGGACTCCAAGGGAGATTATATCAAATGGTGGATCACAATTCACATCTCATATGATAGAAAAGTTGATGCAGAAATATGGGGTCAAACATAGAGTGGCAACCCCCTCTCATCGCCAAGCGAATGGACAAGTAGAAAGCAAAAAAAAGGTATTGGAAAATATCTTGACAAAGACAATAGCAAGCCATCACTGAGATTGGGCACAGAAACTTCCAGAAGCTTTATGGGCATACAGAACAACATGGAGGAATACAATAGGGTTTTCTCCATTTGAATTAGTCTATGGGAAATTCCCCTTGTTTCCGGTGGAATTTGAGATTTGTACACTCAGAACAGATCTAGAAGTAGGCCTAGATATATCAGAAGCACAAAAACACCGACTGGAACAGCTGAACGAGTTGGAAAAGATTCGAGCAGTAGCTATCTAGAAAACTACTGCTGTTCAACAGCAGAGAATGAAATGGCACGATAAATTTATCAAAACTAAGGTGTTTCATGCTGGGGATTGGGCATTATTGTATGACTCCCGATTTAAGGATTTCAAAGGCAAGCTCTGTACTCGCTGGATGGGTCCATATCAAGTGGATGCAGTGTTCGACAATGGAATAGTTATACTAAGTACAATAGATGAGAACCATACCTTGTTCTTAGTAAACGGACACCGTCTAAAATTATACCATCGTCCAGCCTCTAAAGATGCCTTTGTTAAGAATCTTTTTGCTGTATCTGATTTAATGGTCATTGGAAAAGAGGATACTCTCACTCTGTCCTAAAAAACAATATATATATATATATATACCGTTGCTACTTACTTGTTTGTCTTTTGTAGGAATAAAAAATAAATATGGCGAGGAGAAAAGTAACACTCGGTGCTGTTCTCCACCAATGTTGTCATGAAGATATTGCTATATTTCAATGGTGTGTGTCACTAAGTGCTGTTACTCCACTAAGCGCTGTTATTTTACTAAGTGTTGTTACTCCATAACTGCTGTTACTCTGTAACTGTTGTTACTATGTAGTTGTCGTTACTCCGCAACTACTGTTACTCTGCTGGTGTCGTTACTCCGCAATTGTTGTTACTCTGCCAGTGTCGTTACTTCGCAACTATTTTTAATCCGCCATTTCCGTTACTCCGTAACTACCGTTACTCATTGTGCTGCTATTCACTGTCATTGTTACTCCTTGTGCTGTTACTCATTGTTGCTGCTATAAAATGTTGTTGTTACTCCCTGTACTATTACTAGTTGTTGTTGCTTCTCCGTCGGACATTTTGCTGCTACTCCACCATAAGGTAGGTCCATAGGTACATCTCCATCGATTTTATGGATTTAATTAAATATTCCAAAAAGGACATTAAAATGTGTCGTGGACAACCGTCATTAAGTTGGGGGGGGGGGGGGGGGGGGGAAACGTCATAATGAATGACGATGTACCTCGAAAAAACATTTATGACACATGATCTTTACCTAACCAAATCTAATCATTGCAGTAATCCGTAATCATACTTTTGATGTATTGGGATGCATATTCGTACGCGATGAGTTGTATCAGTCACCCTCCAAACATGCTGCATTAAATTTTAGAAACATCCCACAGTACCACCTTAATTTGTCATCATTTCCAAACGTACCAGTACTGTTCATCCATTGTTTCCAAATCGACCATGACATTATTTCAGTTTCCAACGGTTTGGAGACCTGTCACTCTCCGTTGCCAGCCAACTACATTTGTCGTGCTAATTTCACCTCTGCAACAATGGGTGGCCGATCTATTCGACATGAACCTGAGAATACAAGGGGAATTCAGAACAATCAGGAGGTGTGGCAGGTTTTTGAGAACGTAGGCTGGGATGTTTATTTCGACAGGTTGAGGGGGTCAAATGAAGAAATGATGGTGAAATTTGCATTGAACTTGGGAGAAGGAGGTTCTCGAGTCCGCGGAATTGAGATCCTTATAACAGAGGAAATCATCGCGGAAGTCAGTGGGCTTCCTCAAGTCGGGCAGCGATGGTTTTCGAGAAGGACCGCCCTCCCAGAATTCCCCAAGGCCTTTCTACAAGCGGGCGAGTATTGCACAGAAGGGTCGGGGGTATGAAAGAAACTCGCTACCATGTCCACGGGGAGGAGTAGTAGAGTTCTTCATAAAATATATGACATGCGAAGGAAGATACTCCACCATCTTCAAATACCATCTCCGCATACTAGCTCACCTGGGATCTCCATAGGTAGAATATTTTTCAATGAATATGCCCTATTTTCTACTAAGGAGCCTTCACTTAATGGCACATTCGACTCAAGGGTCGCGGCAGATATTGGTGGTCACCACTCACCACGAGTTGGTTCAGCTGTTGATAATGAATTTCATTAGACAAATCCCGATTCCATGGGAGCTGTTTCGGGATTCCACAGAGGAAAAAATAGTAGCTGTTGTGGCTTCCAGGGAAGAAGAACTCGAAGCTATGGAGCAAGATGCAGGAGATGATGATTATGTTGACCAGGAGGAGATGGAAGTGATGGAAATAGAAGAACTTGGAGATGAGGCGGGTCCCCAAGAGCAAGCCGAAACTGTGGAGTCAATGGCAGATGTGGGGATTGATATAGAAATTCCCACTAGTGCCATGGCCAAGGCTGTCCCACAAGAACCACCCCCGCCCGTGGAACTAGCAGAGCAAGTTGATAATATGGAAACCACAGAAGTAGACCCACAACAGGCCAGCATGGATGAAGCGGTCGATATGGTGACCGAGGGTACTCCACAAGGATCTCCTACCACCATGGAGCTGATGGAGGAGGTCGTGACCACTCCGACCATAGAACCCATGGAAGAGGGGGATCAGAGATAGAATGGTGAGGACACAAATATGGTGTCTTGATCTTTGTGTCAAACAACTAACCACATTTCAAAAAGAGGCCCTTGATTACTGTCAGAGAAGGTGGATGATGTCACCTACATTTTTCCAGAACAGGGAACCTTTTGGGGCACCAAAATTTTCACAAGTACTCACTAGAGTGCCCAGATATGTGGCATGTGTCCAAACATGTGGGGCCCGGTGGATGGGGATCCAGTTTCAGTTTCGTATTCTTTGGTTTCCTGCTAAAATTTACACTCCATATTATGATGTTCCAAAGGATTGGTGGAAGGAAGTTCTCCTTTCAGATGGGTTTAAAGTTCCAGGAACAGAGATGGCCTCAGAATATAATCTTGCCGGGCTTCATGAAACCTACAGTCTGCAAAATCCAGACTTGCGGAGGCAGCGGACTGCATGAGGACATGAAAAAGGCTAGTTGGGGGGAGATGTTGGGTACTAGATCGAGTCATATTTTTGTCCATTTCTATTATCCTTTTTGACCTTTTTTTACTCATTTACCTATGCTGTTATGCTAACTCTACAAGGTAAATACCCCTGACTTGTCCAATTGGAATATTTTAATTAATGAAGTAAATTCATAGAGTCTTATCTATTCGTGGTACTAAAACATATGTTTGATCACAGCTTCGAGAACATGAACCCTTGCTTTAGCATCTCGCAACAGATCTGGTAACGGCCAGCCATAAGGAGGCTGTGCAGCTGGAGTCACGATTCCCCGGAACTATTCTTGGACCTTTTTTCTATCTCGGAGATCTGGTGATGGTGTCGTTCCAACTGATGTACATTCTGAATATGTGGTTACCATGTTTCAGGGAGATCTGTTAATCTCCCTCGCTGTGTATAAAATGCAGATTTTTCCTGTGAATGGGGGTTCTCCCATCACTATTGTAATCACCTGTTACAGATTAATAAAATACCATCTATTTTGCTACTCCAATCTTCTTCATGACTAATGTAGCCCTAATCAGAGAGCTGGGCCAACTCTTCCGATTAGGTGTTGCGTATTTGTGTGTGTGTCATTTAATAGTTTATGCTTGTTGTTGTGGTTCTTTCCTGTTTATGATTATTTCTAAAGTTTTTTAGTTAGTTTAATCTTATAGCCATGTTTTTAATCTTAAACCATGAACCCTTAGTCAGAACGGATTATGCATTTTCCCCTGCATATACCTTGCGCGTTGCCTTGAAAGGATATGCACCTGGATTGATAAATTAATGTCGGAATAGGGTGAATAAATCGTTCATACCTGGACACCAACAACACTGTCGAAATCCATGGTCCAAAGACCATTCTCATCATCAGGAAGGTTGAATTTTGCAGTTTTTTTTGTATGTTCCTTTTGGGCCATTCTTTCAACCTGTTCATTTCCATTTTCTTATTTTTCTGATATCTGCTATGAAGTACTAAGATGATTGCCTCATCCTTCATCCAAAACTGCTCAAACACTATTTGAAATGTATGGAATTTCCTCAACTTCTATAATATTACTATTTAAATCATCAAAACCACTATCATTAAAAAAAATAAAGGACTCAAGATGATATGAATCTTAATTTTAGTATTTTTTGTGCTAATTTCATCTTCAGAATTTTAATAATTTTTTGATCACTTGCTTCATGTGCATAGGTTTCATTGGTGTTTGTGAGTGTTAAAAAAGGTAAAGTTATCAAGTTTTTATGTTAAATTCAAGAGCATAAAATACTAAAAACAAATTTTTAACATCAACATTAACATTTACAACAAACCATCACAATGATCCATTAACACAATGTTTTGATGAAGGATTTCACCCCTCCTGGGCTACATCTCCTTGGTCCAGCTTCCATGGTTTTGGCCTCTGTATTAGCTAAAATGTGCAATACGTGTTGTTTACATTCACCTACTTATCCTAAAACCTATTTCAATGTGTTCAGAATGTCCAAATCATTCAAAATATACTCTTGTTGCTCCCAATTTGTTTTATTTTTGAGAAATTTATAACCAAAATAGTTTGGCCTATGAATCTCGACTAAATCTGGAGATAACTCCAGTTAGTGAAACTAAATTTGGGGTTGGCGCCAAATTTTGAGGACCACCGAATTTTCCGCCGAACTAAATTGCAGTTTAATTAATGATAAAGGGGATTAAAAATGGATAAGTATGGATTGGCTCTATAAGCACATTTTAATATAATCTTGCATTAGCATATACAATTAGTGCATTAACAATGGTTTAAGGGTATTAAACCCGCTCTTTAAAATTAATCTCCACGCTTAACCATAAGTGCTCCGTCGTGGTCGTAGTGGAAGTTCATGTGGGGTGGGGGCTGGATCATAGGGTTGCCCCCCCTCCATTCCCCCATCGATTGAACTATTTGAAATCAAATTTAAGCCGCATACATGTATTGTTAAGTCCTAAAGTGCTGGTCTATTGATTTTGTGAACACACTGTATGGGGGAGGTCGTGGGGTCGAGCCCCAACCTCCACCCAACTTGTGTTTTAAACTTTTGTCGTCGAATATTACAATGATATTAAACCTTCATACTTTCATACAAAGTCAAATTTCATAATTTGACTTTGGACTTATGAAAAATGTGCCCATAATATTAATTCGACCATAGCGTAAAATTCCTCCAAACAACCCCCTTCATTACCCCACCGGATGAACCATTTGAAATCAAATATATATCGCAGACATGTATTGTTAAGTCCTAAAGTGGTGGTTTATTGGTTATGTGAACACATTGTATGGGGGAGGTCGTGGGGTTGAGCCCCGACCTCCGCCCAGCCTATGTGTTAAACTTTTGCCGCCAAATATTACAATGATATTAAACCTTCATACTTTGATACAAAGTCAAACTTTGGATAATTGAATTATTTCTGACTTTTAATTATAACTTATAAAAAATGCGCGCATAATATTAATTCGACCATAACATAAAATTTCTTCAAACCTTGGTCCCTCAGAGGGGGCATGTGGCAGCCCCTGGCTGCACCATGTGTCCGCCTATGGTTGGACTATCCCAACCATATAAAAAAAATTAAAATTTGACCTTAGGGGAAACATATAAAAAATTAACCTTCCAAACTATCTCACGAATCCTACAGTGACACTTCTCATAGTGTCATTGGGTGAAAAGGATAGAATATTCCCATAATACCCCTTTTGTATTGACTGGGCTACCATATCACCACTCTATCCTTTTGTACAATTTTTTTAGTTTTTTAGGAAAATGAACAACATGCTCTATCTTCCTCATCCAGACTCCATTTGTGATGAAATGACTTACGTTGGATTATGGGTGACGCGCTCTTCTCTTTCGTTCAATTTTGCATTAGATTTAGAGCACTTTTAGTTTTGAGCTTTAACACTGAGCACGCGATCACTCCTCCCCACTAGAAGCCTTTTGGACCCCAAAATCTCTTTGATTATTGATCATGTGGATGAGGGTACAGTCCCCTCACCCTTCTAGTCTTAATCCACTGAAATTTCCCATTTTCATCAATTGGAGCTTTCCATAAAAAATAAGCTTTTTCCTTGACTCTTGCGACCCTGTCTTGCTATTGTAGACACCGTCATGCTCAAATTTCCCTGAATTTGCAGAGAAGAAAGCTGTTCTTGCAGGAAAAAACTTGTTCCTACCTCAGTCATAAATCAAAGTAAACTTAAAAACTGTCTCACCTTTAAGACTTTTGTCATGGAGATTCTTATATTCTCTTGCATTTTACTTGTGTTGACTCTTCACCTAGTACTTTTTCCATTTCCATGTTCCCTTTGGAAACCAGAAACAAGCACTTGTGGAACCCATGCCTTATTTGTCAAATTTATTTGGCCCTTTATCTTTTACCTTTGCACTCTCTTGCACTAACATCTTGTTTCCAGCACTACTCAACACTGATGTTGACTGCTACAAATCTGCCACATCTTGTCTACCTCCTCTCAAAGGAAACCTATTAGATTCCTGCAACATCTCATTACAACCATAAGCCACTTTAATGAAATAAACTTGTTCATTCGATGCATATTTTTGAAAGGTTTTATTCAAAACATCTCTATGCTTGATCATTAAAAATGTCAAATTCTGATTTGCATTCACTATTCTCTTCATTTATCCTACATGTAAAACATTAAAAATTGTCTTCTTCTTATGCGCTATAACTATGTACTCAATTCCATATTTTAACAAGTGATACTTATTCTCATGTTGATGAAATACTTCTTTCCTATCATAAATATAAGGACTTTGCAAAAAAATACTTGTTATCTCAAGCGACACCACATCAAGTTCAACTTCATCAAGAAATTTTGAATTGATGGCAAACCTTAGTATGGACTTCTTTGTAACCTGAAAAATTGCATTCTTGCATATCCACCCTAAAGGATAAGGTCTTGGATGTCTAACAGTTTCAAGGTTTAGCTTCTTAACTAATTCTTCTGAAATTATATTAGCTTTAGACCCATTATAAAAAGGTGTGTTTATCTCGGTATGTTTAGAAACGACTCTAATATGGATAAGTTAAATATCGTATCTTCATTTTGAGTGACATCGGAACAATTTGAAGAACTAGTGCTTGCTATGTTCTTACCCTTCAAGCCCATGGCTGTAATGTTTGTTTCATCTCCTGAATATGAACCTAATTCATGTTCAATGATAGCAACAATTTTCCCCTTTTCTTTGGCTTTCGGTTTGTTTTGCTTCAACTTTGGATGAAGTTTCCAATAATGGTCTTCATCATGGCCATTCTTCAAACAATGTTTACATGTGAGTTTCTCCTTCTCTCTTTTGAACGAGATATCTCTCTTTCCTCTTCCAAAAAACTTTCCATTTCCTTTACCCTCACTATCACTTTTCTCATCTACATTATGTTTCCCTCTTTCTTCTAAATGTGTGGCTTGAACAAAAACCTCATCTAAGTTTGTGGGATTGAACATGAGAATTGTGTGCCTATGGTAACTTTCCAAACCCCCAATATAATTAATACCCAAAATAAGAGTTCTTCTCCTAAATTCATGAGTATAATCTTGCACACTTTTCCCTTTCAATTCTCTAAAATTTTGCAAGTCCATAATGGATTTTTGCATGTAATCTAGAGGATAAAATTGGCTTTTAATGGCAGCAATAAAAATTGACCAAGACATAGAGATCTTGTCATAGTTTTTAATCTCTTCTTGAGTCCTTGCTTCCCACCATACAAGTGAAGATCCTTCCATCCTCAAGGAAGCCAATTAAATATTTACGTCATATTCATGAAGGTTCTGAATTCTGCAATAAACCTCCAATTGACGAATCCAATTAGCAAGCCTCTATGCATTAACCTCACCATTATACATTGGAAGCTCAATTTTGACATCAAGTTTGAGTAAGGGAGTTTTTCCTCTTGTGGTTTTTGAATGAGTATGGGTAGTTTTGGTTGTGGAAGTGGAAGATGATGGTGATGGTGGAGTTGGAGGAGGCTTTCCTCCACTTCCCTTTGAATCCTTCTCTTCATCCTTCTTGTCTTATGAGGTTCCTTCTTCATGTGGAGACATAGAATTCTCTCCGACCATCCTGGTGTCCCTCTCTTCAAAGAGGATCCTAACCCTTTCAATCAGTTCATAGAAAGCCTTCTTGCATGTTTGTTCTTCTAAAATACCTTCAGTCTCTCCAAAACTTGACATGATGGCTATGGATTTAAGCTCAACTTTTGGTGCAACTTGTACCTCTTCAATCTCAGCTCCTAGTGCAACTTGTACCTCCTCAATATAAGCTTTTGGAGATAAAAATTGAGGTGCTTCAAATGAAACTGTGAGTGAAACATTGGGTGGAGATGGTGCCCTTGTGTCTCTCCTTCTTCTGGTCCTAACCTTAGGACTTGAAAAAAATAGTTTCCCTTCTCCTCTATGCAAATTTAAACTTGTAAGCATCACAAATGTGCAACCATTAAAACCCTACTTGCACAAAACTCAAGCAAATATCAAGAAAATAACCTCTCAACTTTTAAAGTTGGCTCTGATACCAGCTTTGTCTGAATCTTAATGTTAGTTTTTCTATTCTAATTTCATCTTCAGAATTATAAATAATTTTCTGATCACTTGATCCATGTGCATAGGTTTCTTTGGTGTTTGTGAGTGTTAAAACAGGTAAATTTATCAAGTTTTTATGTTAAATTCAAGAGCATAAAACACTAAAAGGAAATGTTGAACAACACCAATAACATGTACAACAAACCATCACAATGATCCATTAACACAATGTTTTGATGAAGGAGTTCACCTATCCTGGGCTACATCTCCTTGGTCTAGATTCCATGTCTTGGGCCTTTGTATTCGCTCAAATGTGAAACATGTGTTGTTCAAATTCCCCTAATGCTCTTGAAACTTGCTTCAATGTGTTCAGAATGTCCAAATAATTCAGAAGAGACTCTTATTTCTCCCAATTTGGTCGAATTTTGCAAAAGTTACGACCAAAACAGTTTGGCCTAGGAAATCTCCATTAAATCCGAAGATAACTCCAGTTACTGCAGCTAAATTTGGGGTTGACGACGAATTTTATGCCGAACTAAACTACAGTTTAATTAATGATAAATGGGATTAACTGTGGATAATTATGGATTATCCCTATAAGCATGTTTTAATATAATCCCGCATTATCTTATTCGATTAGAGCATTAACAATGGTTTAGGGGTATTAAACCCGCTCTTTAAAATTAATCTCCATGCTTAACCATAAGTTATCTGGCGTGGTCATAGTGGAAGGTAATTGGGGGAGGATTCTAGCCCAAAATGACATTAAACCTTCATACTTTGATACAAAGTCGAACTTTGGATATTTTAATTATTTCGGACTTTGACTTAGAACTTTTGAAAATGGGTCCATATTATTAGTTCGACCATAGCATAAAATTCCTCCAAACCTTGGTCCACCAGAGGAGGCACGTGGCCACCCCTGGTGTAGAAATTATACAATACGCGCACACACACACTTGCACACACACACACAGATATATATATATATATATATATATATATATATATATATATATATATATATATATATATATATATATATATATATATATATATATATCATGGATTCAAACCTATCTAACAATGTACTAAATCTAGATACTGAATCACTTCTTCAAATAAACTATGGAAATTAAACATAATCACCAATTACATGAAGCAAAGAAACAATCAAATCAACCCACAACACAGATAATTTCTTGGGGAAAGCTTGTTGCTCAAAACCCCACTATCTTCTATTGTATATTCAGCATGGATACATGAAACAAATACAATTCCCTCTCCTCACAAGAGTCTCTAGCACTCAACTATCTATCTCACACTGTCCTGGACAAAACTGGCCAACACTTAGCCAACTCTCAGCCTCTAAACAGCCTTCCTTGCTTGTGCAATTCCTAATGAATGAAATTCCTAAAGAATAGGAATTTTGGCCTTCCTAAAATATGCAAGGATCATGGGCAATCCAATGGGTGTTTGGTTGCATGGTTGCAATCCCATAATCCTACAACTGATAGTTAACATCCCTTTCACCTTAGTCTCAAATGGGTCTCCACTAGAATTGACATGCATGCAACAAATAATAGTAAATCATCAGTTGCATGTGACTCTCATTGATTTTGAATTAAATAATATTTAATTCACTTGATCTCTTAGTAGTGCAATGACCAGTTACAACTAGCACAACTGACTTTAACTCACTTAACCGAGTTAACTAGATTACAACATGCATTAACTAAAGCACTAACTGCACTTCGAACTTTGTTACAACTAGAACTATACTTCATGACTCACCAACTACCCTCAACTCAAAATTCATGAGCCAACTGAGTTTATCACAGTCAGTTAACTATTACAAGTGATTTTGAGATAAGTTTAAGTTTTATTGACCATTTTAATTAAGGGATAATTAAAATAGAAATGCACGAAATTTAGCCCACAGCAGTGTAGGTGCTGCTAAGACCCGTGGTCCCACACTAGTGTCGGTTCTTCTTGGACATCTTAGTCCCACACTAGTGTAGGTGTTGCAATTTATTGTTGAAATTCAACATCTGGCAACACCACGTGTTCGCCTTTGGTTAGAATATCCAAAACATATAAACAAATTTCAAATTCGACCTTAGGAGACACAGGAAAAAAAAATCACCTTCCAAACTATTTGGTGAATCCTGTAGTGACACTTGTCATAGTGTCATTGGGCGAAAATGGAAGAATATCCATTTTCTGCTGACTGGGCTACCATGTCACCACTTTTCCTATTCTACAATTTTTTTAGCTATTTAGGAAAAAAAAACAACACGCTCTATCTTCCTCATCTAGACTATGTTTTCGACAAAACGAATTGTGCCAGATTCCGGGTGACGAGCACTTTGTTGTTGTTCAATTTCTATTCGATTTCGAGCACTTTACCATATATGGTTGTCCACAAAAAATGAGCTTAGGTTGATCATATTAAACATTAACCATGTCTGACATAGGGTCTATCATGTGCCCTGGTATTGCATGAAGAGTGCTCCAACTCCCAGGGGCTACCCTACTTTACTTTATCAACACGGGGTTCGTACAAAATTGGAGGTGACAATGCTATATAAACAACATATGCATTCTACTCATGTCATCCTCCTATGCTCTATGAAAGGGTGCTACTTCTAGGGTTTCTCAGTGAAGTCTATCACACTTCAATGAAACTAAACTAAATTTAAGAAAGTAAATGACAGGAAAGGAACAAATTTAATTTTTAGAAAGGAAATGATGAAAATGAAACTAATTTAATTTGCAGAAAGGAAATGATGGAAATGAAATTAATTTAATTTGCAGAAAGGAAAAGACAGAAGGGAAACTAATTGAAATTTCACTTAACTTGGCCAATCGGCTAAACACACCCTGCTCTATCTATCATGATCCTATCTATGCAACTATTCATGACCCAATTCTAATTTGAAGAGGTGTTTCTTGAATAAAGGGGTATAGGTGAAAATGGAGGGCTTAACCACATGAAACAAGGCTTCGGGGAGTGAAAAAGGGGTTTAAATCTTTATTAAAACTTTTAATGTCAGAAAAATGATTTGGAGAGGGAGGCTTTGAAAAGTGCGATGGTGAAATTTCAATGGGAAGAGAAACTGTGAAATTTGATTTGCGATAGGGATGATGTGGCTGAGTGCTACAGTAACTTCACAATCAGTGATTAGGAGCAGTAAGTTTTAATGAAGGGGGAGCGAAATGTGAAAAGTGTGAAATGCGATAATGCCGAATTTGCGAAATGCGATGGGTAGAGAAACTGCGAAATGAAATTTGCGATAGGGATGACTGGGAAAAGTGCTACAGTAATGTCGCAATGGGTGGTTGGGAGTGGTAAGTGTTAACGAAGCAGGAGCAAAATGTGAAAAGTACTAAATGCGATAATATCAAATTTGCGAAATGCAAGATGTGAAGGGTGATGTGGTAGTGGAGTACGATAAGAATATCACAATTGGGGATTCGAAGTGGAATGTATTAACGAGAACCATGTGGGGAATGTGATTTTTGATGGGGAGAGAACTGCAAAATGTGATTTGCGATAGGGAATAGGAATTGTTGTAAGTTCAAAGGAAAGGGTAAAGGTGGAGGTTAAACTTTTAATGTTTTTTCAAGTATTTTGTGAATAAAAAGGGCAACAACTGTAATATAAGAAGAAGTGAATAGAGTGTAACAAAGGTGTTTGGAAGCATGAAAAAAGAGATGGAAAATGAATTGGGAAGGCAAGGGTGAACTTCTTTGGAACTTTAATACTGAGGCCTTCAAACAAACTTGTAGAGTCATACACGAAAAAACAAACAAAATGCGTGATAACATAGTGGAAGAAAGACTGAAACTGTTATTGCACTCTACTCTAATCTGAGAAGCAGTGAATCATAAAAATAAATCATTTTTGGCCTGCGGGAAGGTCTACCCTGCTCGAGCTCTATCGAAAGAGATGAGAGGGGAAGGATGCCTCACAACTTTATGGAGTTTATAAACTATTCTATAGCACAGATAAGCATATTAGCAGCAAACTATAACAATAATGAAAATATCGGAAATAAAACTAGCTAAATTATAGAATGAAAATAATGAAAACAAAAGAGAAGTTGAGGCACATGGGTTGGGCCCTAACCCATGAGACCAGCTCTATGGAACTAAATCCATAAAATGGAGTCTTTCTACTCATTTCAGGAAGAGAATAGCCTTGTTACATTTCTGAAACCTTAATCACTAAGTACAATAATAAATAGCTTAATAGGTTGCAACAAAAGTTTTGAATGGAATCAAATCCCTCTTAGCCCTATCTCCGCTTTATTTATTCTAGAGGAAAAATACCAACAAATCCCTTGAAAATAATGGTTGAGTCCACTTGACTCCAAGTAAACATAGATTGAGTGCACTTTGGTCTTTGAGTTTCTTGGCTGCCTCTGGAATTTGAATTGTTGGAGAGAATACTTGGGGATCCATAGGCTATCTTCGAGAGTTAAGGAGGGTGGAAAACCCTCCTTTAATTTCTCCTTGTTGTCTCCTCCAAGAATTTATGATAAAATCCCCATAAGAATTCTAATTACTCATGATTTCCAGCACTCAAACTCATATTAAGCACTCAGAGTATGTTAGCCTTAATCACCACCTATACGAGCATCATAAAACAAATAATAATAAAAATGCAAGAAAAAGAGATTTAAGCAGGAAAAAAGGTAACCATTAATGCCTCCAAATATTTCTAATGATGTAGCTCATCATCATCCCCCTAATGAATTGTTTCTCATCCTCTCAGGAAATAATCTTCCACCTGCATTTTCTTCAAGGCTTTGACACCCCCCCTAATTTCCCAAGGAAGAAGTGTGGGAGTTCCCTCAAGGGGGTAAAACCCATTATTCTTTTATGCATTCTTCCATTCTCTATCTTGTGAATATGTTTCCCTTTAATCATTCAACCCCAACAAAAAAGGTGGACTGAGCTTGAGACCAAGCCATTGGATCTTCTTGGCATGCATGACCCTCTTGTATAATAGTGTCCTTTTCAAGGCAACCCTCAGTCTTTCTAGAGTATTGTACTCTTTGTTCTTGAGGCTGTGAGGGAGGTTGTTCCATCTCCTCTGGTTGAACATAATGCAATCCTCTTCTATCTTCCTAGAAACATCATCAAAGTGGCTTATTACCCGTGTTTGAGTCTGGAGGTAGCTTTCAACTAGTGTAGGGTCCCTTTCAATCTCTCAACGGTTAAGGATGACTCCTCTTGGGCTGAACAATTCTTTCCTGATATGTAAGGTTTCTCTATTTCTTGTTCTCATGACCCTCCATATCTCTTTTTCTCTAGTTTCCTCATTCATCATCCAAGATACTATAACAATCAAATGCATATCCCCCATTGTAGAATTGGCGTCCCAAGTATCCATATTTGTCAGCACAAGGTTATGCACATAAAACTCTGCCATATTTTTTTGATCATCCATGTTAGCTTGGTTGTATAACTCCATGAATTTCCAAGGTAGGGACCCATGGGAGGCTAGAGTTTTGATTTTAAATAGGAGCCACTGATCCTTGAGGTACACAGCATATGAGTCTGGAGGGAATCTGTGCTGAAGGGATTCTATGCACAAGTCTGCCATGGTGGTTACTTATTTCCCTTTTTTTTGCAATTTCTCCTTTAGTGCTATATTCTCCACTTGTCCCATTTGTAGTTGCTCCTTCAGAATTGTCTCTATGATTCTTTCCTCCTCGCTTGGTAATTATTTAATGATGATGGGGCTCTTGGGAGGAGTTTCCAGCTCTTTCTGAATTACCCTCTAACTCTTTTTAGTTTTGAAATACATAGAGGTCTACCTTTTTCTCTTTGTGCTCAAATAAGCTAAGGTGGAAAATTCCTCTTGGTTTTAGGGAATTTCGAGTGGTTATGTGAGTCTTATTCTTGCTCACTTTCTTCTACCTTTATGATTTCTATCTCCATTTACATTTCTTCCATTTCTTTTTTTCCCTCTATCTCTTCCTCTTCTTATTCTTGTTCCTCTTTTGGTTCTTCTTTTGGTTCTTCTTATGCCTCTTCTTCTCCTTCTTCTCTAAGGCTAGAATTAGAATTTTTCCTTGTTTGGGTTTCTATAAAAGCTTCCCTTGGCCCCTTGTTACTGTGTCTGATATGCAATAAAATTCAGAAGCTAGCCCGACTATTGGTGATGTTGCTCTGTTGCTATTGTTTCACGCTATTCAAATACACATCCCAAACTCAGTACTATTATGTTGCAGGCTCCCTTCAGTCTATTTCCCTAAAAAATGATCAATTCATTGGTTTGGATGAGATGGGATCTCTTTTTATTAGATTGCGCAACTAATTTTGTAGCGCTTATGTAACTCAGTCTCAGCTCCAGTTTTTGTTCGAGACCATTGTTTCCTTCTCTTTATTAATTCATGATGGACTACATGTTTCCTACTATCATTCTCCTCTACTCCAATTGATAATAATTTTTTTTTCATGCCTAGATGGCGTGAACTTGCAGTTCTCCCTAGTCATACTTCATGATGGTGGCTAAGATAACTGGCCACCTTTCTGCCTTCTAAATTCCAGATCTTTGCATTTAATTATTTATAGTTATTATGAATGCACAACGAGGGGTGAAAGGCTATACCTGAGATGACCTGTTGTTGTCCAGGTGTTTTTAGGAGCTAGGTTGAGGAGACAAGCTTTTTAGATGTTGCTTTCTTCACTACTTTCATTTTTTTCTGAGTGAGCAGCTTATTGAATGAGAAACTCTTTGTGTGAGTTGTTGATAGTTTCTTGTTGTTTATTCCTGCTGTAGATGCTACGTGGGGTGCTTGATATGCCATGGGTGGCATTCTCATTCACTTGGAGTTTGTTACACAACTTTCCTTCTTGTTTTTCTTTCCAGTCCATGAACAAATTTATTTTTGAAGAAAGATCTTGATGTTTGTAGCAGTTTGTGGTTTTCTTTATTTTTTTTACATTGTGCTCAATAATGGAGGAATATGGTGTATGGAGGTGATGGAAGAAGCTATGGAAATTAATGGAGTGAATAATATGGTGGATGGTAAAATAGAAGGGCAGAGAAGAATATTATTTCTTCCCTGTGTTTCCAGAAACCATTAATATCCTGTAAACAACAAACATATAAAAAAAAGTGACACAAATGTATTTCTCTCTTTTTTTTTTTCCTTTTAAGCAATTGGGCTTCCTCCATCGAGGTTTTCAACCGACAAGCTTGCCTTGAGTGCCTCATGGAGGTTTTCACCCATGGATTTTTATTCTCTTTATTCTCTTTTTACTCAACCCAATAGCTGCCTCATGGAGGTTTTCAATAAGTGAGCCAAACTCAAACGCCTCAAAAGAGGTTTTCACCTGAGATTTTATTGTTTCCCTTTTTTTGTTTTTCACTTTCCTACTGTACTTGAAAAAGAAAAACCTTTTTCAAATATAGCAATACTTCCAATGGAAACATGTACACATCAAGATGACAAATAAAATCATGTAAACACTTTAAATACATGCTTTGACATGTACCTGAATATTAAAGATGAATTTCTTTGACTGGGATTGTATCAAGTACTGTTGGAGAAGAGCGTGTTGCTGCAACTTAATGACTATTTGGAACCATATGTCAATATAGTTGTGATGCCCCTGGTCCACTTGCTCAGTTGGATCACCTTGGATGTCCTCTTATATTATGACATTCAAATCTTCCTCTTTTTTCTGATTGTTCTCTTGAACACATGGAGGAAATGATGGTAAACATAAGGAAACTTTCTCATCATCTGATTCTAATTTTGGCTCTTCATCGAGTACATCCCTTGATATTTTGATATTCTCATTTGGATCTTCTTCTTCTTGATGTTGTCCTTCAATGAAATTAAGAAAATATATTATTTGCAATACCTTTATTGAACTAAGATGAATACCATCTAGATCAAGAGGATATGTTTGGAAGTGTTATACCTCAACATTGTAAGTGAGCTGAGATACTTCATTGTATGGGTTTGGAAATGGTGGTAGAGGTAGTTGACTGGGGGTAGATATATGAGATGGATGTGGTTGAGGTTGTGGTTGTGGTGGAGATGGATGGTAGGGATAGCATGGAGTTGGGTATGGAGGATATGGAGGGAAATATTGAGGATATTGTCAATTTTAACGATAAGTTCCTTGCCAACCATGTTTCCAAGATTGGTTTTTGGGTTGAGATGGCCAATATTTCCAAGGACGGAGTGTGTCCCAATTAGTTTGAGATGTATGTGAATAAGCTTGATATTTTGAAGTGGGTCCTTCGATATTATCAAGTTCACTAGGCTGCCAGGGTCTCCTTGGAGGTACATAACCTAGCTTCTTTGGTGATTTATTTGCTCCGTTGTCTTCGTGGTAAGCATCTTTAAACCCGTGAAATGATGGAAAAGATTTAGTAGCATATGATTCTTCATGCATAACAAAAATATCAACATCTTATTTTTTCTCATTTTGCATTCTTAACATTTCTACTTGTTCACTTAGATTGCTAAGAATTTTGTTTTAAAGTTTTCAAACAAATTTCCATGTTCATCTTGCCTTACTAATGTTGAGGCACATTTACTTACTCTTTCCCTTCCTCTTGATATGCGTTTGCATGTTTCACAAATTTCTTCAACTGAAAATTGGTATACATCTCCTCCACTCATGAGATTAAAGAGATTGATCCACTCATCCCTAATTTCTCTATGAAATAGGGTTGTTAGTGTGCCAAATCCTAAATGATGCAATTTTTCCCTCTTAAAATTATACAAGAACCTCTCTATTAGATCCTCAAGGCTCTCATCCTCTTTTTGATTCATTCTAAAATTTTCTTCTTTAAGACCATGGTTTTTATATTTTCCTAGAAATATCTTTTGCATATCATTCCATGATCTTATTGAACTACTACCTAGACTCATGAACCATTTAAGAGATTTACACTTCAATGTTAAATGAAAAAATCTCAGTTTTTGAGTGTGTGATAAGTAGCCATAAGATCTACAAAGTATCTCTAATTCAAAGAGAAATGTTTATGGATCCTCTATCCTCATACCATGGAAGTTGGAGGGATGTTATTCATATGTACACTGATTTCCATATCTTGAATAAGAAACCCAATAACATATTATTCATCATCATCATATCCATCCATCTCTTCTACCTACAAAAGTGTATGATGATGTGTTTCTTACTGCATCACGAGGTCAAGTGGGGGGTTGGTATTGGAGAAGTATTTTTAAAAAATTTCTGAGTATCCAATCATAATTTTTTTGTATTTTTCAATAATTCAGAAACAACATGAAAATGCAAAGAAGTAAAGAATGCTAAAATAGAATCAAAGCATCTACTAGACAGCTCCCCGGTAATGACGCCAAAAAGTGGTGAGCCTTGGTATTGCACGAAGAGTGCTGCAACTCCCAAGGGCTGCCATACTTTACTTTATCGACTTGGGATTCATACAAACTTGGAGGTCACAATGCTATATACATAATAGATGAATTCTACTCATGTCATCCTCTTTTTCTCTACGAAAGGGTGCTACTTCTAGGGTTTCTCGGTGAAGTCTGTCACACTTCAATGAAACAAAACTAAATTGTAGGAAGGAAATGACAAAAAGGAAAATAAATTAAATCTCTGAAAAGAAATGACAGGAAAGGAACTAATTTAATTTGCAAAAAGGAAATAATGGAAATGAAACAAATTTAATTTGTAGAAAGGAAATGATGAAAATGAAACTAATTTAATTTGAAGAAAGGAAATGGTATAAGGGAAACTAATTTAATTTCACGTAACTTGGCCAATCAGCTAAACACACCCTACTCTATATATCATGCTCCTATCTATGCAGCTATTCATGGCCTAATTCTAATTTGAAGAGGCGTTGCTTGCAGTTTGGAGAAGAAAGGTGTAAAGGTGCCAATGGCGGGATTAACCACATGAAACAAGGCTTGGGGGAGTAAAAAATGTGTTTAAAACTTTACTAAAACTTTTAATATCATAAAAATACTTTGGAGAGGGAGGGTTTGAAAAGTGCGATGGAAGAATTTTAATGGGAAGCGAAACTACAAAATGCGATTTTCCATAGGGATTACGTGGCAGAGTGCTATAGTAATGTCGCAATCGATGGTTAGGAGAGGTAAGTGTTAACAAAGTGGGAGTGAAATGTGCAAAGTGCCAAATGGGACAATGCCAAATTTGCGAAATGCGAGATGCAATGGGGAGAGAAACTGTGAAATGAAATTTGCGATAGGGATGGTTGGGTAGAGTGCTATAGTAATGTCGCAATCCGTGGTTGGGAGTGATAAGTGTTAATGAAGCGGGAGTGAAATGTGCCAATTTTGAAATGCGATAATATCAAATTTGCAAAATGGGAGATGCAAGCGGTGACGTGGCAGTGGAGTACAGTAACAATATCGCAATCGAGGCTTGGAAGCAGAACGTATTAACGGGAACCATGTGGGGAATGTGATTTGCGATGGGGAGAGAAACTATGAAATGTGATTTGCAATAGGGAATAGGAATTGTGGTAATTTTGAAGGAAAGGGTAAAGGAAAAGGTCAAACTTTTAATGTTTTTTCAAGCATTTTGTGAATAAAAAGGGTGACAATTGCAATAAAAGAACAAGTGAATAGAGCATAACAAAGGTGTTTGGAAGTGTGAAAAAAAATATGTAAAATGAACTGGGAAGGAGAGGGTGAAATTCTCTGGAACTTTAATACTAATTCCTGCAAACAAACCTACAGAGTCATGCAAGGAAAAACAAACAAAATGCATGATAACATACTGGAAGAAAGACTGAAATTGTTATTGCACTATACTCTAATATGAGAAGTAGTGAATCATAAACATAAATCATTTTTGGCCTGCAAGAAGGTCTACCCTCCTGAAGATCTATCGACAGAGATGAGAGGGGAAGGTTGCCTCATATTTTTATGGAGTTCATCAACTATTCTACAGAGTAGATAAGCATATTAAATCAACAACAACAAACTATAACAAAAATGAAAATATCAGAAATAAAACTAGTTGAACTACAGAAAGAAAAGAATGAAGACAACAGAGAAGCTGAGGCACATGGCTTGGGCCCTAACCCACGAGCCCATATATCTGGAATTAAATCCATAAAATGGAGTCTTTCTGCTCATTTCAGGAAGAGAATAGCCTTATTACATTTCTAAAATTTTAATCACTGAGTATAATAATAAAAAGCTTAATATCTTGCAACAAAAGTTCTGAATGGAATCAAATCCCTCCTAGCCCTATCTTTTCTCTATTTATTCTACAAGGAAACTACCAAAAAATCCCTTGAAAATAATGGTTGAGTCCACTTGACTCCATGTAAACATATATTGAGTGCACTTTGGTCTTTGAGTTGCTTGACTGCCTTTGGAATTTGAATTGTTGGATAGAATACTTGGGGATCCTTTCGCTGTCTTCGAGAGTTAAGGAGGGAGGACAACCCTCCTATGATTTATCCTTGTTATTTCCTCCGAGCCTTTATGATAAAATCCTCATAAAAATTCTAATTACTCATGATTTTCTGCACTCAACGTCATATTAGGCACTCACAGTATGTTAGCCTTAATCACCACCGATACTAGCATCATAAAACCAAATAATAATAAAAATGAAAGAAAAAGAGATTTAATGAGGACAAAAGGTGACCATTAACGCCTCAAAATTTGTCTAATGATGGAGCTCATCATCAACCCCCTAATTAATTTTTGCTAATTCTCTGGGAAACTCCACCTACATTTTCTTCAAGGCTTTGACACCCCCCGTGATTTCCTGAGGAAGAAGTGTGGGAGTTCCCTCTGTTATCACTCTAATAATTCTCAAGTTGTGAGATTTTAGTTTATAGTCTAAGAACATTAGAGGTAACCACAAACCTATTTTTAAACTCTAGGATCTAGCCTTCCTAGGGTTCATAGAGGGCTCTCTCTTTTAGATTTAACTTTTTTTTTATTATAAGATATTAGGCTAGTTATGATTGTGCAAATTGGTTTTGATTTGGTTTGGTTTGGTTTGGTGAGAACAAATCACTTAGAGAGATGGATAGTGAAAGATATGTTTGTCCATTAGGCTAAGGAGTCAAAATTCAAACAGACAGAACTAGGACCAAGGTCAAAAAGTCAAATATTTTCAGGACAAGATAGACAAGTCATTTAAGATCTTGGAAGGCTATTTGGTGAAGTGGTTTGATCGGGATAAAGAGAAATGAAGGATTCTTTGATCCGGATAAGGAAGGATTAGATAGAGGTCATTCGAAAGAGCAAGAAATTAAGGGTTCCCTACTCTGGAAATCAGCAGAAAACATAGAAATGATAAACAGTAAAGACACGGTTCTTTTAACAAATCCTGAAATAATACTCTTGATTTATCATTCAAATTTAGAATACATAATGGATGAATGAAAACATGAAAATATAAACAATGAAAAGTATAAATTACTTCACTTCAATAGCTCATCACATGAATCCTGAAATATGATGCTAGATGATTTGATCCAGTCTGCTACTCGAACTTGAAACACAAAAGCCTTCAAGTGCAGAAATATTGACTATAGAAATCTTCAGCAATTTATTCCACAATAATACGTCAAAAGATGAAGTATATACAAAAATGTTTAAAAAATATCCTAGAATGCTTCTAGGAATTATCTAAGGAAAAATAAAATATCTTTTACAACAAAATAGTGACAGCTTCTTAACAAATCAGCAAGTTGTCCTATTTATCCAAATAAAATAGAAAACTATTTTGGAATGGATGTAGCTGGCTGCCTTGTTGTCTTCTTTGCTAGCACAAATATTTCAAATCTATTTTGAAATATTATCTTCTTTATATTATACTCTTTCATTTGATACTCTTTACCTCTGATACACTTTAAACTCTGTTAAAACTGCCTTACTACTGTAATTTTCTGTTGACTGTAAAAAATCAACAAGCTATTTTTATCTTTCTCTCGCCATTTTGACTTTTACAGCAAGTCAGTGAGTGATTCCCAAGGTTCATCATTAGGAATTTTTATCTTTTTCAGCTTCCTAAAGTTCTCATCTACCTTAGTGTATCTATAAAATGTTGGTTTTATACAAATAAGTGTTTTATCTCATGCTCCAGATAAAACAAGTCTTCAAAACTTCTGTGTAAGACCTTCCCTGTAGGAATTACTCGCCCTTCTATTTTATCCACCTTCTCTTTTGCACAATCTCTGATTTTCTTGTTGTATTCCTCCTGTGGCATGAGTTTATCATTAATGACAAAAATGTTAGGTTTGCCTCAATTTTTCAAATTTAACCATAAATTTGGTTATGGCTATGTTCATGTTTTCACATTTCTCTTCCAGTCGTTTCATCAGATTCTTCTTTGAAATGACTTTCCTTATTTAAAGGATTTTCTCTGACCTATCAATAATTCCTATTTCTTCCAACTCTTGCTTGTTTTTGCTCTTGAGAAACTTGATCAATTCCAGGTCCTATTCAGGTTTGGCACCTAGTTCATCTTTTCTTCTCTTAATTTCTTCTTGTGCTACCTTCAATAAATCTCTCTTCTCATAGATTACCTGAATTGATGGCATCAATGGTTTTAATCCATAACTGATTCTTCACCTAAGACATTGGCTCTTTTAAGGTCAAATCCTTTTGTATATTCTTCAATTCCACATTTAACTTGTTAGCCCTTTGTTCTTCAGTTTTGGCATTGATTTGGGTTACTTTCTTTGTATCTTCAAGATTTTCAATCACTTTCTTCAATCTGTTAATCTCATTGCTTTTAGTGTCATTTCCTCCATGGCTTTAACTAGTTTATTAGCCTCATCAAAATGTTGAGCTGCTGTAGTAGATGATTCTGTACCTGAAGTTGTTGATGATTTCACTGGCACTGCAGTAGCTAGTGGTACTTCTGGTGCCAACTCTTCTGTGAGAGTTGAATGCACAACTATAGTAACCATGGGAATTGCTGTAGGATCTTCCCGTGGTTTTGTAATTTCTCTTTCATGGACAAGCCCTTCCATTTGGATTTCCATCTCTTTTATCTGTGCTATTAATTGAAAAATCAATTTCATCATGTCATCTTTCTGATTTTGCTCTTGTACTATTTATTTTTCCTGTGGATGTTCAGTTGGTGGAAGCTTGAGATGTTTCCTCAATGCTGCAATATCATCATTATTTTTCTTCACTAACTCCTCTGCAGCTTTGACATTTGCAGGATCATATCCAACTTGAATAACCAACTCTTCTAAAGACTTAATCCTAAGATCTTTAGCAAATGAGGAAGCTTTGTTAACTTTCATTTGATCTCTCATGTTTATGATTGTATTCTAGAGCTTTGGACACTCATAGGCTTGGTAGTTATGGTAGAATATAACATCTCTGAACTTTGCCTATGAAACTCAATTTGATCTAGTGCATGAATACTTTGTGTAGGCACTTCAAGATTAACTTTCTTGTAATCTTCAACTGTCTTGGGAGTCTTAACTGTTGGTTGAAGCACTGACATAATCAAATTTTGATTTGAATAGTCAAAAGCTGATAAAAGTCTATTCTGGACACCTAGTGTTTTTTCAAATATTAAGAATAAATCTCATTTTTTATTTCTTCATTCTTTGTCTTAATCTGCTTATACTTTTCCCTTATGTCAAGATATTTTTCTTTCGCTGTCTGTGAGGAGGATGCCTCCATACTATGATGTTTCTCTATGACTTGAGTGTTTGAATTATCAGGCTGTTCTTCATTTAAAATATCTGTGACTGGTTCATTTGTAATGACTGTGGCAACATCTGCATTTGTCACTCGAACATCTGTTTCTTCCACTTCTATGGTCACTTTTCCTCTATCAACTAGATTTATATTAGGCTTTTTATTGTATCTGAGTTTAAAAATATTTTCAATTGTTGTCTCAGTAGTGTAGGTACCTTCTCCTCTGACTCTTTTAGTAGCTTTCTCTCCTTGATTTTCAGTTTGCAAGGTGTGGCTAGTATCACCCTGTTTAACTACATCTACCAAAGTGTTTTCTAGCCACTCAGTTTGATTGACATATTGTTCACTCTCTAGTTTTTGCTCATGAATATAAGGTGTTAGTTTGTACTTAACCCTCATTTTTCTTAGTATTCCTTGTGGATCGTAGTTCCATGAGAAGATTTATTCAAATTTGTACTCAAGTAACTGTTTGGCTGCTTCTTGTCCTGCATCTCTGTGATTACAAATAAAGGGTCTCACTTGATTCTTCAACTTAAATTGGGTCTTCTTTTTAGCTACTAGGATGTTGATTGAATCAAAATTTAGAATTTTCCTGATATACTCCAAGGTAAAGACTCCCATTGGTACATACTTAGGTAGTTTTTAGGGTAAAATATTAGACCCAAAAACTTTGATTTCTGTATGTTTTTCATATAAGTACCAATCTCCCGTTCTAGTCTGCTCTGATAGTTGTAGAAATTTCTTCATTTCATCTTTGATTCTTTGTTGTAATGTATTTGTCAACATATTTATCAATGTCTGGACAAAGTTATCTGTAAAATATGTATAAGTGAACTCTGTGGACTCTTTCCTGATCAAAGATGTCTAAAAGATTATTGAAAGTGGATTCTCTTCTATATCAAGCTTTTGAAGGGTTATAGGGAACTTGTCTACTTGGAAATATAAGAACATATGGAGAAGAAAGGATGTATATATAAATACTCCTTCAGTTGGAAATTTAACAAGCTGATCATGGATATTATCAGTTGTGTGTTTAGCATAATTGGAAATGACAGAAAGAGGTTGTCCTGGTGCAAAGGTAGATAGGAAACCTAGGATTGACTCATCCGTATGTTCATTTGTAAAATACCCTAGGATAAATGAAAACATGGATATGACATGGCTTGACCCTTCTGGAAATTTTGAAGTAGAATATGGAGGGTTGATTTGTCAAATTTCAACATGCAAAGGCATGAACACTTGGAAGATTTGAAACCTTTTAGGAAAATCCAGGCCAATGTATAACATTGTAAGTGCTTCTATTGAAAAAGGAACTGCTTTGGGATCAAGTTTCAGCAGTAACATCTGGTTTATTGACTCAAAAGTAATTGTAAACAATACCTCTTTGTTTGCATTCACTATTGCTCTTTGTTCAGGTGAAAAATAGATTTGACACAACCTAATGACCTCTGGGCATTGATGAGTGAGTGGAACAACATATCTGGGTAGGTTTGACTCCCAAATTTGGACTTCTTCAACCTGATCTACTGATTTTTCAAGACTCCAGCTGTTGAGGTCTAACAATTTAAATTCTACCACTAGGTCTTCTATTTTATAGTCCACTTCTACTAAAGGTGTGTGTTCAATGTCTACAATAGGAGGTTGTAGAGGATTTATAATAATTGCAGTCTTGGAGGAAATTGGTGGATTTGATTTTGACATTTTTTTAGGCTTTCTGGATAACTAAAAACTCTATGTTTTGGATTTTTGAAATCTTCTGTAAGATTAAATGGTTTACAAAAGTATTTTTTACTTTAATAGAGGTTCTTGGATGAAAAATAGGCACAATGTGGTTTTTTTCTTGGATTTCAACCTTCAATTTTGACTTCTAAAATTGGATTTTAGCCTCTTTATAGGTTTAGAAATAAGAAACAAGGGTTTCTTCTACTTTTTTTAATAAATACTAGACTGAAAATGGTTCAAATTGGGCACCGGAGGGTTGAGGTTACCTACAAAGGATTTATAGGAAAATTCAAAGTTTTATAAGATCTGCAAAGACTAAAAATATTCAACTTTAATTTTAAAACCATTTTACAGTATTGAAACATGGGTTTATCAAATTTTTGACAGCGAATTCATTCTTTTGCAAGCAAATACAGGGTTTTTCGTGGCTAAATGAGCTTTACTGGGCTTAATTCTTTCAGAATTTCTTTTTACAATGATAAATAGGTTTTTTTTCTTCAGAAAATACTCATTTGTGCAAATATTGGGTCTTTCAAGCAGGTTTTGAGGCGTAAAAAAAGCTTTTGATGGCTTTGAAGGTTTATGAAAGTCGGACTGTAGCTTCTAGTAGTCTTTGACAACAACTATGGTGGCTTTTGCAGGTTCTCTAGGCATAAAACTAGTCTACAGGTCTCTTCTTTAGTTGGGATGAATGCACAAAAATAACACAAAAAAGGCTTTGATAGGGCGGTATGGAGGTTTATATGGTTTTTAGGTCAAAAGAGTTATGCATTTAATGGTGGTCCTGTCAAAACATAGGGTGGTTTGGTCTTCAAAGGCAAAAAATAGGAGGTGGTTATCGCGTGGATTTGGGCGGTAATTGGTTTTGGTTGGATCGAATGAGATCCAGTAAGCTATTTCCATGTGGAAGAGAGATAAGCATGGAAAACTACCCATTTCGCATAGTTTGAAACGGGTTTAAATCATGTAGTTTAAAATGCGAAATGGATTGGTTGTCGTCAGATCTAAGCGGGTTAATGCGAATGGCGAAGATTGAGTTTTGGAGTTGCTCGACATTGGGGCATGGGGCCCAAGGTTTGTATTATGCAGCGGGGTTAATAAAAGGTATTTAAAACATAGTTTTAAAATGTAAAAACTAATGTTTTATTTGATTGGCGGGGTATATAATAACATAGCGTATAAAACATTAACAAGTGTTTTCTAACTAATGGCACAAGATATGTTTATATGATATGTTTTTGTTTTTAACCTATGGGAAAAGGGAGAGGATTTATTTTCGGCACATGAGATATATAAACCATAGGTTAACATTAAAAAATGGGTTTTTTGGGATATTTATATAATGGATTTAATAAATTACAGGAAGGGTATTATAAAGGATTTAATACTTTAGGTTAGAAATTAATATGAAATGAGATGAAATGAATCAAAATAAATAGAATTTAAACTAAGTAAAGTGTAAATAGGCATTTTTAGCATAAATTTATCCCATTTTGATTTTTTACACATAAACTTAGGAAAAAATGTATTTTGTAGGTTTTTGAGTGTTTTTGGATGAAACGAAATTAATCAAAGGGGATTTTACTTTTTGTAAGAAAAAAGGTTTTTTACTTAGGAAAAGGTTTTGTGTTTCTTGGAAAAGGGTGAATATGCTGATGAAATGGGTTTTCTTGTAGGGAATCCAATATTTTTAACCAATCAATTATTAAGCCTTGGGTCTGGTCCCAACAGAAGTCAGAGAAATGCTCTAAGCCTCTTTAACTGAAGGTTTAGAATACTGGATCATTGTGGGAGAGGGGAAATTATTAATTTTTTCCCAATGATGCTTTATTACATGCTTTGCTCAACTACTTTCTACATATCCATCATTATTCTAACATTTTTTACTTCATTGGCATGGGTGCATTTAAGCTTGCAACACTAAATCCAATTTTCTTTCAAAGAATAAATATATCTAAGTATAACCTTATCCCATCCGAGGGCTGAGATTAAAATGTTGAGCTCCTCATTTATTCTCTAATTATCTACTGATTTTTCAAGTTTAAATAGTTTGACATATATTTATTCTCTATCTAAAACATTAAATTTAAAGCATGAAAAGTTAAGATTAAACTATTTAATTGATCATGGATTATGGAATTTTGGACAATCTGCACATAATCATTATTCTTGCAATAAAAGTAAATAGTAGTGGCATTTTGACTTTCTCACTTTCATGTCTTATTTTATCTCTTTTTCCTTTTGGGGTCCAATTTTATTCTTTTTGATCTTTTCTTTTCTAAGTCCTTTGATCTTTCTTTTAGGACTTTTACCCTCTTTTTATTTTTTATTATTTTCAAATATGGGAAAACAACTTGAAAAAAGCAAGGTATGTACATATATACAAGACTATCAAAGTCAATTCAAAAATTATGAACCCTATTATTATAAGACCCTAACATCCTCAAGGAGGTAAAACCCATTATTTTTTTCTGCATTCTTCCATTCTTTATCTTGTGCATTTGTGTCCATTTAATCATTCAGCCCCAACAACAAAGGTGGATTGAGCTTGAGACCAAGCCATTGGATCTTCTTGGCATGCATGGCCCTCCTGTATAATTGTGCCCTTTCCAAGTCAACCCTCAGTCTTTAGAGAGTATGGTACTCCCTATTCTTGAGGCTGTGAGGGAGGTTGTTCCATCTCCTCTAGTTGAACATAATGCAATCATCTTCCATATTCCTAGAAACCTCATCAAATTGCCTTATTACCCATGTTTTAGTCTAGAGGTAGCTTTCAACTAGTGCAGGGTCCCTTTCAATCTCTTAACGGTTAAGGATGACTCCTCTTGGGTTGAAAAATTCTGGTTTGATATGTAAGGGTTCTCTATTTCTTCTTCTCATGACCCTCCATATCTATTTTTCTCTATTTTCCTCATTCATCATTCAAGATACTATAGCCATCAACTGCATATCCCCCATTTGTAGAATTGGGGTCCCAATTATCCAGATTTGTCAGTAGAAGGTTATGAACATAAACCTTTTCCATCTTTGCATGATCATCCACATTAGCTTTCTTGTATAAATCCTGAATTTCCTACAATATTAGAAAGGTAGGGATCCATGGGAGGCTAGAGTTTTTATTTTAAATAGGAGCCAATAATACTTGAGGTACACATCATATGAGTCAGGAGGGAATCTATCCTGAAGGGATTCTATGCACAAGTCTGCCATGGTGGCTACTTGTTGCCCTTTTTCTGCAATTGCACCTTTAGTGCTATATTCCTCACCTGTGCCATCTGCAGCTTCTCCTTTAGAACTCTCTCTCTGATTCTTTCCTCCTCTCTTGGTGATTCCTTAATGATGATGGGGCTCTTGGGAGGAGTTTCTGGCTCTTTCTGACTTACCCTCTAACTCTTTTTAGTTCTGAAATACATAGAGGTCTAGATTTCTCTCTTTGTGCTAAAAGAAGCTAAGGTGGCAACTTCCTCTTGGTTTTTACGGGATTTTGGGTGGTGCTGAGAGTCTTATTCTTGCTCACTTTATTCTACCTTTATGAATTCTGTCTCTATTTCCATTTCTTCTATTTAATTTTGGCCCTCTATCTCTTCCTTTTATTCTGCATGTTCCTCTTCTAGTTCTTCTTCTGGCTCTTCTTTTCCTTCTTCTGTAAGGCTAGGAGTAGAATTATTCCTTGTTTGGGTTACTATAAAAAATTTCCTTGGTTCCTTGCTACTATGTCTGATATGCGGTATACTTTAGAAGCTAGCCCGACTACTGGTGATGTTGTTATGATGATGTTACTGCATGTTGTTCAAATCTGCAGCCCAAAGTCAGTACTCTTGTGTTGCAGGCTCCCTTTAGTCTCTTTCCCTTAAAAATTATCAATTCATTGGTTTGGATGAGATGGGATCTCTTTTTATTAGTTTGCGCAACTGATTTTAGAGTGCTTATGTAAATCGATCTCAGCTCCAGTTTTTGTTAGAGACCTTTGTTTCCTTCTCTTTGTTAGAGACCTTTGTTTCTAGTTATTCTTCTAGCTCTTGTTCTCCTTCTTCTCTAAGGCTAAGAGTAGAATTCTGCCTTGTTTGAGTTGATATAAAAACTTCCCTTGGTCCCTTGCTACTGTGTTTGATATGCAATATACTTTAGAAGCTAGCTCAACTGTTGGTGATGTTGTTATGTTGCTTCTACTACACGTTGTTCAAATACGCATCCCAAACTAAGTATTGTTGTGTTGCGGGCTCCCTTCTGTCTCTTTCCCTAAAAAATTATCAATTAATTGGTCTGGATGAGATGGGATCTCTTTTTATTAGATTGCGCAGCTAATCTTGGAGCACTTATGTAACTCGGTCTCAGCTCCAGTTTTTGTTAGAGACTACGTGTTTCGTACTATCATTCTTCTCTACTCCAATTGATCATAATTTTCTTTTCATGCCTAGATGGCGTGAACTTGCAGTTCTCCCCAATCATACTTCACGATGGTGGCCAAGCTAACTGGCCACCTTTCTGCCTTCTAAATTCCAAACATTTTCATTTAATTATTTCTGGTTATTATAAATGCACAACGAGGGGTGAAAGGATATACCTGAGATGACATGTTGTTGTGAAAGTGTTTGCAGGAGCTAGGTTGAGGAGACAAGCTTTTTAGATGTTGTGTTCTTCACAACTTTCCTCTTTTTTGAGTGAGCATCTTATTGAATGAGAAACTCTCTGAGTGAGTTACTGATCTTTTCTTGTTGTTTCTTCCTGCTGTAGATGTTGTGTGGGGTGCTTGAGATGCCATGGGTGGCATTCTCGTTCTCCTAGAGTTTGTTATGCATCTTTCCTTCTTGTTTTTCTTTGTAGTCCATGAACAAATTTGTTTTTGAAGGAAGCTCCTGATGTTTGTAGCAGTTTGTGGCTTGCTTTCTTTTGCTACATTGTGCTTAGGAATAGAGGAATATGGTGTATGGAGCTGATGGAAGGAGATATGCAAATGAATGGAGTGAATAATGTGATGGATGGTAAAATAGAAGGGGAGAGAAGAATATGATTGCTTCCCTGTGTTTCGAGAAACGATTAATAACTTGCAAAACAACAAACACAGAAAAAACAATGCCACAGATGTATTTCTCTTTTAACAATGTTACCGATGAAATAGGTAACCTCAATGTTACCTACTTTTTGAAATATCAAGAAAAAACTCAGCCCGCTTAACAAAAACTTCTCTATTTGGTTGTTGAGGGCTTTTACACCCAAAAATACTTATCTTTAATAAAAAACTGTTGTTGCGTAGCTTTGTTGGGTATGTGTTATATTCTTTCCACGATTAGCCCCATGCGATGTATGTTGCGTCGGGCGTAGCTGGGGGGTCACGAGGGGCGAAACAGTCCCCACCGTTTGTGCGGACCCACTCATAGGCGGATCCGCCCATGGTTTTGTGCATGGTTTTGCACATGGTTTTTGGGTTCGATGGTTTTCGGCCCCTGGTATTTTGTAGATCCGGTCAAGGGAACTACGGTTATGTTCTAATCCAGGGTTAATGGATTGGGGTTTGTGTATGCTTCGGCATGTATATATATGTGTTGTAACACTAAAAGGAATATAATGAAAAATCAAGCTGGTCGTCCCAATTTGGGATCCAGGGGAAAATCTCTGTGTTTATCTATTTTATGTTTTATGCTCGCTATTGTTTATTTTCTGCTATAAGATTCGTGTAGATTGTAGATTTTGTTCGTGGTTAATTTCTGTTCAGGGTTAAAACCTACATTTGGTATCGGAGCTGTTTCGGCTTCAAGGGGACGCCTTTGTTGTTGAGGGTTTTTTGCTCGGGCCTGTGGTAGACCCTGTGCAGTGGGAGATCTGCGGGATCGATTCTTGCGGTGAAAGAATATGGCGAGCAGCGGGAAGATAGAGATCGAGAAATTTAATGGTCAGAGCTTTGAGTTATGGAAGCTCAAGATGGAGGATCTGCTAGTGGATAAAGATCAGTGGATCGCGGTAGATCCAGGTACTAAACCAACGGCAATGTCAAATGAAGACTAGAAGAAACTGGATCGGAAGGCTAAGAGCACAATACGGTTGTGTGTGTCAGATTCAGTATTGTTGAATGTATCTGGGGAAGCTACGACGAAGAATTTGTGGGAAAACTTGGGACTTTGTACCAATCTAAGTCTCTGGTGAATAAGTTGTTCCTGTGGAAAAAGCTGTATAACCTGAGGATGAAGGATGGAGACTCAGTGACAGAGCATCTGAATGCCAATATCGGTGGGTAAGTCGGCTTGTCATCTCAAGGATATTAAAATCTCGATGAAGATAAGTGCATCGCTTGTTGTGGCTCTCTACCGCACTCTCCGTGGACAAATTTCTCCTAGTTATTGCAGCCAGGTAGCAATACAACTACCTTGAATTTTGATGACATTGTCTCAGCCTTGCTGTTGGAGGAAATGAGACTGAGAAATATGGAGGGTCAAAATGGAGATGCCTTATCTGTACGAGGAAGGTCCCAAAATAGAAACAAGAATAAGGTTTCGAGTGGGAGATCTAAATCTAGAGGGAGATCTAAATCTCCTGGAAAGTTTGTAAAGGTGTGATGGAAATGCGGAAAGGAAGGACACTACAAAAAGGAATGCAGATCTAAAGCTCCTGAGAAAGGAAAGGGATCTGATGATGCTCCTTCTGCAGAGGAAAAAACCACCTCGGATGAAGGTGGGGATGTGTATTTGGCTTCTTCTTCAAGTACACATGTAGATCATGAGTCATGGCTGATTGACTCAGGTGCATCCTTTCACTTCACTCCCCATAGGGAGTGGTTTTGCGAGTATGAGAAATATGATGGTGGTGATGTCTTCCTAGGGGATGATAGGAAGGCCAGAATCATCGGACGTGGAAAGGTCAAGCTGAAGCTGCAAGGTGGAAGGATTAGAACACTTCCCGGTGTTCTGCATATTCCTGCATTGGCCAGAAATCTGATTTCTGTAAGCAAGATGGATGATGCAGGTGTAAAAACAGTGTTCGAGAAAGATGCCTGCAAGATGGTTCGGGGAGCACCGGTATTAATGCGGGGAGTTCGGACTGGAACTCTATACAAGCTACAAGGTAGCACTGTTATTGATGGGTGTAACAGTTCTGTGGTTCCTGAAAGTGGGACGGAAAGTCTAGCTGTCTCTGGAGAAAAGACCATGCTATGGCATCAAAGGCTTGGACATATTGGAGAGAAGGGCCTTCGGATACTGCATAGAGATGGTATGGTAGAAGGTATGTATAATTGTTCTCTGGATTTTGATTTCTGTGAACATTGTGTATATGGGAAGCAGAATCGGGTGAGTTTTCCTTCTGGTGCTAAGAGGGCAAACAAGATATTAGAACTTGTGCACAGTGATGTGTTTGGACCGGTGTC